>JADANM010006502.1:5218141-5240218 GCA_026213755.1 Eurema hecabe
GTGTCATACGATGCTGGTGAAGAAGAAGCTTCTGGATGTATAATTGCCGAACTGTCAGAACTCCACAATCAGCATATAGCTCCGATGTACTGAAAAAATGCGGTTTGCCTGTAGCAACTTTCAGAACAGCTCTTTGAGCCCGTTCCAACATCAGCATAAAAGAGCCCTGTGCCCCGCCCCAAGATGTGTTGCAGTAGATTAGTAAGGGTTTGCAAAGAGTGTTGTAGATATTTATAATAAGCTCACGACTCGCCACTTCACGTAGATACTTAAATACGTATATGAGTTTTCTAACTCGCTTGCTCAGACTTTCTATGTGGAGTTTCCAAGTCATTCTGCAGTCTACAATGACCCCAAGGTATTTGATAGAGTGCACTCGTTCAATGTGGGTACAGGTACAGGAACTGGTATCGCAGTTCGTGTGGGCTCTAATTGATATTCGAGCCTCATGAGTTCTTACATTGGAGAAAACTATATATTTTGTTTTGTTAAGGTTGAGGGTAAGTTTATTGCTGTGAAGCCAAGAGATTACTTTTTTTACGCCATCTTTCGCATTCGCTTGTGCTTCAATCCAGGTGCTCCCGGTAAATATAAGAGCTGTATCATCAGCGTAGGAGAATATTTTGCCATTTTTCAATCCCAGATTAAGAAGATCGTTTACGTATATCAAGAAAAGACTTGGTCCCAGTACACTTCCCTGAGGTACGCCGCAGTTAACTAACTCACTCTCGCTAATGATGTCACCCAATTTAGTAGATATAATTCTATCAGTAAGATAGTCTTTCAGCAAAGAGTTTGCAGTTCCCCTTATTCCCATGTACTCCAGCTTTTTTATAAGGTTGGGTACAGAGACTGTATCGAAGGCCTTAGCTAAATCCAGAAATACTCCGATTACTTTATTGCGTTTGTCTAAATTACTGATAATAGTTTCTGTCAGTTCGGCTACAGCATTTTCAGAAGACTTTCCTGATCTAAACCCAAACTGGGAAGGTGAGAGTAGATTGTATTTATCGAGGAAGTTTGTTAGACGTTTGTTTATAACTTTTTCAAGTATTTTCGAGAGAGCTGGAAGTATAGAGATAGGTCTGTAATTCCCGACACATTCTCTGGAACCACCTTTGAAAATGGAATTATAATTGACCTTTTCAGTGCAGTTGGAAATATTTCTGATGATAAACTTAAATTACATATGTGGGTTATTATGGGCAGTAGGTACTCAGCTGAGTTTTTGATGATTTTTGCTGGGATACCATCATAGCCTGCTGCACAATCACCTTTTAAGTTTTTAATAATTGCAAGGATCTCATTTGTATCGGTATCAAGTATACCAATTGTATGCAACTGCAGCGGAATTGAGACAGAACTTTTATACAGTGTGTCAATTTCAAATTTATTAGCTAGATTTCTACTAGTGTTAGCAAAAAAATTATTCACGTAATTTATAGATTCAAAGGGATTTGCTTTAATATTAAGAAGAAGAGCACTTTTATCATCTTCCTTCTCAGTGTGTGTGATTTTCCTTATAGTTTGCCAAGTTTTTTTAAGGTTATTACGATGTTTTACTAGTTCAGCTTTATGGAAAACACTTTTTAGATTTTTTAACAATTTTGTGCAGAAGTTTCTGTATCGGAGGTAAGTTATCTTAAGTGTTTCATTATTTGGAGTCTCTTTTAAACGTTTGTGCATGTTATCTCGGTTCCGTATACAGCGAAGAATTCCGGGCGTGATCCATGGCTTTATTATGCGATGTTTACTTGATACTTTAAAAGTTCTAGTACTGGCTTTCATGATAGTTATTAGCTTATAATTTTAATAAGTTATTTTAAGATTATTAAGAAAATTCTATATACAAAACAAAGACGGGTTTGTTACAACGCTTATAACTCAAGATCGGCTAGACAAATTTTCATGGTTTTTGGTTCGTTGGATTTAAGAAGTCCACGCGGACGGAGTCACGGTTAACACCTAGTTTCATAATAATCCTTAAGCAATTAGCTATATTACGTTTTTTGGAAACTGGTAAAAGTTATCGGTCTGTTAACTTAATGTATTCAATTTACACTAAGATGAGCGCGTATCTACATTACGGCCTACGAGATTAATAACAATAAAACGGATATAAAGGCAATTACCTAAAATATAAAGGCAAATGATCTGAGAAGCTAATATTTTGTTATGGTGATTGTTTTGTATTTTAGCAGAAATTGTTTTAGAAGTTTTGTTGTTATATTTTAAAATAATAATAATTCCTTATCATTACAATCATAATTAAATATGCTTAGTGTATTTTACGATGTTTAGAATACTTACAACAAGATTTTATTACAAATGTTTTATCATTTTACCATTGACATGATATTCAATGAATAACGTTAAACAAAAAATAAACTCAATCCTATCTAAACAGTTCTGTTTGTTGTCTTACAACCAAAACAGTCGTGGGAATATAAGACATATAATAATATAATAATTTGTGAGCTTTCAAGATAACAGATCTTTTTTTATCGTTTCAGTAGATAAGGCGTTATTTTTAAATTTTTTTCTAATTAAAATGCAGCTAACTTAAGTAAAAATTCGAAGCTTCAATATAGATGGAATAGGTCAATGTTCGTTAAAAATATGTTTTTGGATTTGTGAAGTTATAAGTGATGCCTATACGTGGCCATTGAGACGATTTAAAACAATATCAATAATTATGAAAAATACCTTAAGTATACGCCGAACAATTTATTAAACAATATCGTAAGCATTTTCGTGAGTACAACTCAAGAAAACACCTAGTCCAAAAAAAATATAAGTTCTTCAATTACACTAAGTACAGTCGCACTGTCGTCTCATAATTTTATATTAATATCATTTTAATTTCAAGTACTAATTAGACTCAGTAAGTACAAAGTTTGTGTGACCTTTTTCGTTTATTTTAATGAAAACCTCACTTTTCAGAGAGACGAGTTTTTTAGAAAGTAAGTTTGATAATTTTAATTCAAACTTAGATTGTGTGCTTATTATACAACTAGCTGTTGCCCGCGTGGACTTTCATATAAATAAGTTTCATAAGGCTCCTACATGACAAATTTCAAGCGTCTAACTTATGCAGTTTAGATTTTTCATACAAAAGGATTTTCCCGCTAATTCCCGTTCCCGCGGGAATTTCGGAATTCCTTTCTTAGCGGATATGCCTACGCCATAACATCTACCTACACTGCAAATTTCAGCCCGATGCGTCCCGTGGTTTGGGCTGTGCGTTGATAGATCACTATGTCAGTCACCTTTGAATTATATAGATAGGTATAGATATTGTATACCTAATTACCTAACTAGCGATCGTTAGTACGGCCCGAGCACGTAAGAGTGTAAGGCACTATCTATATGTGATAAGCGGAAGGCACTTCTTAATGTTGCTATCATATACAAATAATATCTAATGTCGGTTTTAGACCTTACTCCAAACATAAGAACAATCAAACAAAAATTCTCTTTCGCTATTTATTAGTTTAGATGACATGAATAGCTTCATAGAAAGGCAATAGAAATTAATAAAACCAAATGCATTCTGTAGAGAATTACATATTTATACCTAACAATTGGCTATTGCTTGGGACTTAGGTATAAAATAATTGAAATTTATGAATTGATTGGTGTTTGTCTTAATACTCTAAAAGCTTGTAAAGCTAAATAGAAACAGAAATTTTCATTAATAGTTGACTGAGAACGCTAAATTGATTTTATTATTATAATACAGTTTAGGATAATTGATCGATAAAGATACGAAAAATTCTTAATTGTTGTATATGCGTAGAATCTAAAACCAACTTTCTTATTTTATTTAGTTTAGTGGAATTTAGAACCGAGACGAAGCTAAAATAATTAAAAACTGTACTGAAGTTCTCGAGTTTATAAGTGTGACGTCACTTCTAAACTAAGATGACATTCTCATATTTGAGAAATTGTGTAATATTATTATATGTATATACGTGTGACACAACTTCACCTGTGTTTAACCTATATAAACTATCATCCCCTATTTCAACTCCTTGAAACCTTGATATCGTGATTTTACCTAGTCTGTGTTTTTTTGAAGCTCTAATCTATATTTGTACTAAATAATCGAATTTAGTGTTTAAGGGCCATAGACCAACAGTTTTTGATATACCTGTTACAAGCTGGCGCTTAACTTGATGATAAGTGATCACCGCCGCCCAGGAGCACTCACATTGTCACGAGAGGCCTTTAGAGAAAATCTCGCTATTTCTTTACCTTTTACCTTTATGAAAAAAATGAAGAAATAAAGATAATTAAAGATTTAAACTAAAAACTAATTTACTATAAGATTAAGAGGTTATAAAGATACAGTTTATAAAAATATGTATATACTAGATTGGTTGTATGAGCGAATACTGGATATCATAAATGACCGTGTTAGCTTAGCTTTATTCAAATGTGGTTTAGTCGCATTTGTGAATAATTCGGATATTGATATCCTACAACCATTAAATTGTAAACCAATCAACGGATAATTTCAAACATTGTTATTCATGTGTACTTTATACGACGCTTGTTTTAAATGCGGTCATTAGTTAAACAGTAATCACAAAATGGTCTCCAACTGCAGTATTTGTAAAATAATATTTTATTTCATGTTTTGTATCTCGTGAAAAAAATTTAATTTGCATATTGAATTTCAATTTTTTGATTCCGATATATATCTTTTTTTACAAAGCAATTTGTATAATTGGGTGATATTCGTATATGCGTGATATGAAATATATATTGTGACTTGATTTTCATATTTTGATGCGAAAAGTTAGTACAAATATTATCTAAATAAATTTTTATGTTTTCATAATTCTAAAGACAGTTATAAAAGCAAAAGTCAAGTAGATACTAGATACCTATCTAGTTCACAGTTATTTTTCAAAACCTATCCAATTATACGTCGCACAAAGGGGTACAATTCAACAAAGTTTTTCAACTTGAAAAACGGTACACTAAATTTTAATGGCCGTTTTTTCTTCGTCCTATTCCTTTATTTTTAAACAAAATATAAAAGCAACAGGAGGAAAAACGTATAAATGAATAAACTTTAGTTTAACGGTTGTAAATTAAATTTTAAATATATCTTTAATATTCTACGTAGTAAAAGTTATGTCAAAGAAAGGTATGTAGTTAAATTATGTACCTTTTCAAAACCTTAAAGAGTCTCAGACGTCGTTCCTGGAAATCTAATATTTATATGCCCTAGTTGACTGGCACGTAGAGGAAGTATTGTTAGGTATTTCTTACAATGTTGATGTTACACGTACAAGCTTTTATCAGTGACCTGACCTGAAACTATAGAAGTTTTGACGCGTAGCCGACAACAAAGTGCCTTAACGCGGCTTCCTCAAAGACTGGGGTTAAGTAATTATAAATAATACACAGTATTATGCACTTTGAAGTATTCCCTATCCTTTCTCTTGAGCATAATATTTCATATTTCACTATAAAACGTGACAAAGCGGGTGTGTTGTTGTTATTACTGGTAGTTAAAATAAAGAAAAATCGTTTGAGGAATTGAAGGAAAATTGAAACGTTTAACTGGTAAGCGTTTTGTTTTTTTTATATACACACACATATTACAGCCGAAAATATGTTTTTACAACTTAAAATACAATTTAAAATACTTATACAAGTTTGAATTTGCAAGTAATGCTTACAGCAGTTAGCTACTTTAAAAAGAAATTAAACAAAGAAAATCCAGAAGTGATCGATGAAAGAAATCTTACATATTAAATTGAATGGAATCCGCTGTTATCTTTGTCGTATTATCATATATTTTCGTAAAATATAGAAGCGTATATGCTAGTATAATCCAAACTGTTTATTGTGCAGATGCTATACGGATAAGAGGCATTATCCTCAGACATAGCTCTCGAAAATGCGTAAGTTACGTCATCGCGCGTATCAAATGTTTCACTGTACAGTGTACAGGGTCTTATGAGGCTGTATCGAGGCACATCGCAATTCTGCTGCCTGAAATTTCTGCCAAATTTTATATTATATATTCAAGGAAGTAAACTGAATTTTAAGTTAAATTTATTCAATCTAGAAAGCGCTTTAATTAAACAAGATATTCATTTGCTTTGTAACTATTGATAAATAAATTTATAAGCAGATATCTAGGATGCTATATAGTATGTAATGTTAATGTATGTGTTAATGTAGCTTTAAGGTCTAGAGGTAATATTATACAGTTTTCACATTTTCAAATTTGAAAAATCCTCCTCATAAAATAAAGATTAAAAAAAAGCAGATATGTTTTCGTACCCTTTAGTTTTTTAATTACTAAGGATTATTAATTAAATATATGTGATTGTTATTATTAATTATTGTTAGTTGTGATTTTTATTAAAATAATAGTTGGTTAATTAGTAAGGATTATTAATTAAATAGCAAAACACTTCGGGATGCCTAATAAAACACAGAAAGAAGGTGTAAATAATAAAAGTATTCACTAAGATTTATAATATTTAAGTCATTGCCGGACTATAAAATTCTGATTTGTGTGAAACGTATTAAATCTTAAGTACGTACTTACAGGAATATTTTTGCATTACTTTTGATCCATCAACCAATACATCACGTAGGCTCCTTACAAATATGTTTTCACCCACGTCGATATTAAGTCCGGAAACGTATCTTTTTATTCGCTGTATCATTAAGTACGAAGTGTTGTTGGTCGACAGGAATATATAGCGGTGCGTCTTTATTGCGCTAGTGATAAATGGGGCTTTAGTGTTGAAAATATTGGTCTATAAGTATAACTTGTGCTGCATTGGGTTACAGCTGCGCGAACTTAAAGTCAGCTTGCTGAAGGTTATCTTAAGATATTATAGTTTAGATCGAGAATGAAGAATAATCTTAAATCTTAACGTAGTAATTTGTAACGAAGTAAAATCATAAGCTGTCAAAGCGCTAGAAAAAGGGATTTTAATTACGACATATCGATCGTATTTCAAATAAGCATGCCTAATTTACGTTTGAATGCTCAAACACTTTATTTTTTCAAAAAATAAACAAGATAATCATATCTATTTTGTAGGTAAAGAGTTTATTTTTTTATGCTTCAACCCTAACTTTGTGTATCTTTTTGACTTTGAATTTCCAAAAAACATTTATTGAGGAAGACTTAATAACTTCACGTTGCGACCAATGAGAGCGATGAATCAGTAAAGAATGTGGTAAAAACAGGCAAAATTAATCATCTTTGAGGGCTTCCATTGTTGTTATTAATCTTGATCATATCAATAATTGACGTGGACTGAGTTGTATGAAACAGCTAGTTATAACATTACTAATCCATACTAATATTATAAATGCCAAAGTAACTCTGTCTATCCGTTTGTCTTTCCATCACGCTTTAACTACGGAACCGATTACTAAGAAATTTTGTACACATTTAGTCTAGAGCCTGAGAAAGAACATAGGCTTTTTAAGAGGGGTGTCAAAGTTTATAAGAAATTCCACGCGGACGGAGTCGCGGGCAGCAGCTAGTCTAATATTGTGTTTTAAAAGTTAGTGTTGTATACGGCTTACGAGTAGCTCATACAAATTGAAGAAGCATCAAATATACATCAAGGATCGTCGTGTGTTCGCCCGAAACTTGTCCTAAGTATGATTTGGTGACTTCTCAGTTCTTTCTTACTTTTAAGGAAACTTTAGTAAGCTGATTTTTGATATAGAAACACGACGATTCAATAAGATTTCGCGGTTCATTGAGCTTTTTCTTGAGAGATTTATTATGGAAGAATACAATACACCAAGGTGAAAAATTCGACATTTTCCTTTTTTATTACTTTTTTTTAGCATTTATTCATTTAATCGACGAATCGAAATGTATTTACAGTTAACGCATTCAAATTTCGAAATTGGAAATCATCTTGTCTTAAAGAGATTCTTTTATTGTGATAGGGGTTGTAAATACTTATATCAATCATTCCAAAAGGACCACATTTTTCCGCATTATGCGGAATGATATTTAAAGTTGAATGTTTTAACTGCATCTTTCGTCATTCATATATCGAGAACTCTCAAAAGTACTAAGTAGTGCTTTTGTTGAATACGTCTTTATAATAATAAATGTTTTTCTTTATCTTGGCATTGATGGAAATGTCGCAAAATGCCCAGTTTAGAAAAACTGACATAGAGATTCCTTTATTGTGACAGGGGTGGAAAAATACTTTAATATCAATCATTTCAAAAGGAACACTAATTCTGTCACAGATATTTTGTAACGTTTTTTGTCAATCCAGCTCGTAATATCTATTCATGTGTCACACACATTAGCAGCAACATCTTTCATCGCTCGTCTTGAACATTTTTACTTGTAAAGATAGTCAAGTATATAAATACTTTTAATGCTATCAAGCGCAGATATATAAACATGTGGCCTGATTTTGATGTTAAAGGCGGAGTATAATAACACGTCAAGCAAACGGGAAAACGAAACTCCATGAATCTCAAGATATTTATTTAATATTTTTATTTTGCCGTCTGAAAGGTTACGTTTTATACGATAAATCTGAGGAAAAACGGGGAAATTTTATTTTATTTTATTAAATCTAAATTAGCTATCATCTAAGCTACTGCACCTTGACATATAAACTCTTCTAATTAGTCGCTACTTTTTAGAGTCTTATTTAAACTATGAATAAGATTTATTACGAAGTACGTTAAATTAGAGTAATAGAAAATGTCAATCTTAGAAAATCTTATAAAGTTCAAGTTATTTAATTTATGAAAATTTCTACCGCTTTTCTACTCACTATGATCAAAGCGAGATCGCTGTTTTTAAGTTATTATAGAAATGAAATTTTAAATAGTATGATAGAATTTATTTTTAATCCTATAACTTAAAAATAATAAATCTTACTTCTAGAATGTTTGTATCTTCTTAATCGGTCATAAACCTCCCAACTAAAGTGTTCTAATAGCAATTGCCAATGACAAACGGGTGAAATTTCACTAATTGAATAACACCCAAGTGCCAAGTTCACTGAATAAGTGAATAAATTAAAGCAGGAAAAATAAAAGTCACAAACTTCCCATGGACTAACTTGGGCTCTGCAAATGACTCGGCTGTCGCACTTTTTTAAATAAATTGATTTCCTTGAGTGATATTTTAAATAGGTTTACCAAGTCCTTCATTAAAGATATAAATTTAATTTATTGGACGTACCTAATTTGCTATTCGAAATGACTTCAGGATTTTTGAATATATTTTATTGCGTTTCCTCTAATTTTAAATCCTCATCATATTTCAGAATTGAGTTCCGCAAATACTAGAAATATTAAATTTTAATGATCTGACTACAGTAATGAAACCGCGTAAACTACCTACTAGTTTTTAATAAAAGCAGAATGTTTAATGAAACTAATATCGGCGAAGTGCGTTGATGGAAATACTCGTATACTTAATTAAATGATCGCGTACAATGGATTTTTAGGAGCGATCCGGGCGTAATAAATTGCCGTCTGATTAATTTATGTTGTCAACTTCGGTCTGCTGGATGTCATGCCGTCCTATTCACATGTAACGCGACACGATAATAAATTCATCACGGGAACCAAATGACACATCTCAAAGGTTTTTATTCGGAGCTGGAGTTTAATATATAGCTGCTTACATATTGGTTTTTATCGTCATGTAATATGTATGTCACAGGAAGATAGAACACTGGATTAAATTGAGATAGAATAAAGACTATCCAGTGGATTTAAATTATTGTGCCCTGATATAATAGCCTGTATTATATTAGAAATTGAATGTGTAAAAGTTTCAGTATTAAAATTACCAAGCCACGATTTAGGTTATAAATTTTACGCTTGAAAATTTGATAGAATGTATGTCGATTATTTTATTTCGGATAAATGACGATTATAATTAGAATTACCAACCCGTTTTAATGGAAAAGTGTATCTAATATTTATCAGGCAGCCGGTTTAACCCGTAAATCCAAATTGAAATTTGCGTTAAATTGAATTTTCTAGTACATAAAGTCGTATTCAAAGGACTCTTATTTATGTGTCGAATCTCGTCTACAATACCCACATCTCGTAGGTACGAGTAAAAATACGGAAATGTTTTCATGGGCGCATAACCGCAAATTCTCCAGGAACCCAGATAAGCTTTTAACTCTTTTACGTTTTAAATTCAAATGAATTCTCCTTTACAACTTTTAAATGTACTTTAAAAATAGGGTTGGGGATACTTTTTTATTTTAATAATTTAAATTTTATACCTTACAATTTTTATTTTACGCAATATGCGTGTTCGTTGTTAGAATTAGGCTATTGACGGAGTGGTTTGTTATCGTAAAAATAATACAGACGATATTTTTTCTTATAGTTGGATAGTTTATTGACGAATGACTATTTTGGGGCTAATTTTGAAAGGAACATAATAAAGTATAATAAAGGTAATAACTGTAAAACTTAGATAAAAAGATTTTATAAATATACAACAACTACGACGACTATAGATAGATAATAATTATATTAAGTATCGATTTCCATACATTTAGAAATGTTATTATCTCCACGTTAATAAGCTCACCTGTGTCTAATGGCTTTCTCAAGTTATTCACATTATAAGAACTGTCATAATATCCTATTCCCTAATTTATTTAAAGTCACACTCAAAATAGTATTAAATATTATATAAAAATAAAGTATATTATAGACTTGCTTAGAAACTGTTTATTTAATGCTATGATAGAATTAGCATTATAGGCCTAAAACTTTTGTTTTATTGTCATACTTTGTAAAACTATGAGTATGTTTTTTGAAGATCTACGTACCTTAATAAACTCTAACATCTATACTCTAAAGTTAAGATATTAAAGAGTAAAATAAAAATTAAGAACTTCAATAAGTCTTTAGTCTAATAATTTTTATTTAGTAAAAACATTGACCTACAAAGAACAAGAATGAGAGACAAAGAATAAAGTCTCAAAGTTAAGAATAAAATATATAATTTTTAGTATAAAATTTTTGATAACTTTCAACATTAACATTTCTTTTGTTTCGAAACGACGCGACGGGCGCTAGGAAATGTTTTATAGTCGTGATTTATTCGAAATTATTTAATGTGCTCTGTGGAGATTGATCATTATTAGCAATTAGTATGGGTAACTGGACAAAATGGCCGTCGATCAGTTCCATCCATGGACATCCAGCATAAAAAAAGAGTAAAATAATGAGAAATTTCCTATTTAGGAAGATACCTAATGAAGTAAAAACTAGATACTTTTTCGTACGAAGTGGCCCATCACGGCGGAACCTCGTAGGATACAAACCACAATTGTGTATATATTCATGAAGAACTTACATGCCCAAAAAGCTTATAATAGTTTTTGCACCCTAAGGTTGGAATTTAATGGAATTTTTTTCTTTAATCCTACTCATATAATAGTTTGTTAGAATGCGTGTATGTATTTATGTTTGATATTTTTACCCAAAAAACGGCTGGACCGATTTAGTTGCAATTTGGTATGTAGGTAGATGATATCCTGGATGAATACAAAATATTCTGGTATTAGTTAGGTTATATTTCATACAAAGGAACACAGCAAACAATATACCTCTCTTAAAAATCTTATACTTGCTATTGACGTTACCAATCTATACCTTAAGAAAAGTTTTTCTTAATAATAAATATCCTTCGGGATTCTTGGAGATTGCCTCAGTCTTGTCTCATGAAAAAATATCGAGATTGTCTTTATTGCGTCTCATATGTCTGTCTATAAGGCTACTTTTTATTAATGAAATAGTATTTGATAGTTTCGTGTGGTCATAGTAGATATATTATGTTAACATTATATTTTCAGTATACAATAGAAACTTCAATAAGTATACCACTTTAAACTAGTTGATTTCAAACTTTTTTAATGTAATAAATGTTAGTATCTTACAATACGAAAAATAACGTCCTCCAATTAATAACAGTTGGAATAGATCTCAATTAATGTAATGGACTGAAAACTTGTTTCAATATAGTAACTTGGTACTTTGGTTTTTATGTGATAATAAATTTAAGGCTCCGAAAGCTATAATAATTGCGTTTTTCCTTTAAGTACTTACCCCGTTTCCTTTAGTCAATTTAATTCTGTTTTCGAATGAATATTTGTTTATTATATATACGAACCGTGGAACTTTACGCTACAGTTCTTTTGATTTACAAAAACATTAAATAAAAGTCTGACCTGAATTTTATATTTAAAAAAATAATTGATATTTACGTACTTAAATACAACATACAACATTATTTTTATAAAACCAAAGGCGGCGTTGCTCTGTTCTACTACTACTAAGTACTACTAACTAAGTAGTCTAGATATAATTTTTTACATTCAATATCAAAGTTGTAGAGCATATGATTTTTAGGTTCGTTAAGCTGAATTGGTGGTACCAAGTTTCGTTTCTTTAAAAATAGCCCTCCGCTGCTCCCACTGTTCCTGCATTCTTTTTGTTATAATGTATTCACTTTTCTAGAAAATCCTTCCCCTTCTCCTTATTATTAAAGATCGGCAACGTAGCTGCTTTTATTTGGACTAATCATGCGCCAAGGTGTTCGCTTACCATCAGGTGAACCTTTGTAATTGAGCATTTATTGGCGTTGGTTGTCCTACATACTGTTCCTACTAGCATATGAAGCGTGTGAAAACACGTCATATATTTAAGCACAACCTACATTCGCCAAGTTCGTGTGTTATTAATGACTCTCCATAGTGCTCCCCTCAGAGCGATATTTTCTAGCCAACTGTCTCCAAGGACAATCATATTTGAAAAATGCTCTACCATTACACGGATCATGTAATAGCATTAGAGCTAAATTAAGCCGTAGTATATACTAAATATACATATATAATCTGAGTAAATAATAGTCGTTACATTTACGACCGAAAAATTTATTAATGATGGAATTTAAACTTTTGTAACTTAATAGTTTTTATAAATGATGGATAAAGGAGTATGATTTTTTTTTGATCGGGTACCTTAAAACAAAGAGGGAAATAGAGGGTTGAAAAAAGCGATTTAAATATGGCAATCCATATATCCATACCAATCAATAATAAGGCATTATGATGACATCATACAAACGTTTTCTATTGGACGACGGTACTATTTCGGTATGACTATGAGCCGACCTTGTCTAATACATACGTAAGATATCTGAGAAAAAGAAAAATGTTTTATAGTTAATAAAATCCTTAATATCAATAATATCCTTAATAACACTGGTAAAACAAACACAAAAAGCAGCTTATGAAATATATTATTGATGTCAAATATATACGCAATGCAAAATATTTGTAGAAATTGAGTTATTCTTTAGATCTCTAAGTTAGATACGTGTAAACGTATTCCGAGAATCTGAGAATAACTCAAAATACACATAAGCATGTCTTATTCACTGTATTGTTAAATTCTGAGAATATCGCACATTGACGCTACCGTCTATTTAGTCTCATACAGGTGTAAATACCGTTGTGATCCCTAAGTAAAAACTAAATTGAGATACATCTACATACGATTGATGTTATTTTTTGCTTTTTACCCTACTGAAAAAAATTGATCAGATAAATGTTTTGTGTAGGTAACATGTCAAAAAATTATTTAATCAACGATAAAATATTTTCGTGTCATAGTATTATTGAGTATGAAAACATACGGCTTAATTATTTATTATTTAATATCAATTTTTATAAATTTACCAAAAGATTTTAGACTTCACGACGCAATTAAACCAAATGTTAATGCGTAAGAAAACATTAGATGTCAAACGTTTCATTCAAATCCACCTCAAGTTCCACATATAATTAAGATAACAAGGGGAATTTATACAATAAGGCTTATGTAACCTAAACTAACGAGGCTATATCTGAAGTACTATTTGCCTTCTTAACGAGCGTGTAAATGTAAGTCACAGGGCATTAAAACGTTACAGTGTTGCGTGACGACCGGCATTATGGTTAGTTTCTGGTTTATACCAGGCCTTATAAACTTGTGATTAGGCTATTGTTTTTTCCGTGCCAGTGCCTTTATAACATTAAATTAAGTCAGACCTACATTTTAGAATGTAGCATGCAATCGGACCAATTTATCCGGGTTGTATTTAAATTGAAAATAAGAACTTTGAGCTAGTTTCGACTCGCGGTTTTTCTCGTTGCTGGCAGCCAAACAGGCTCTCGTAATAGACATACACAATAATGTTTGTCTCCCTCTCCGAGAATCTATGAATAAAATGTGATAACAAATAAATCAATTATGTCTTCATAATCAAACTTATACAAATATTCTATACCCTGTATTTTATTGGATTTATTATGATTCATATGTCATAATGTACCATTTAACTATATTTATGATTAAATATCGTTCAAACTTAAGAAAAAAAAGTCTTCCCGTTTAATCGAACAAGGAAATACCATCGAAACTTTATACAAAGTAACTGGCTAATAAAGCTCAAAGCGATTGTCTATTCAAATATTTAAGTCGTTCTCATCAATATGTAATGAGTGCGTTCAATGTAATTTATACATTGCAAGTTTCAAACGAACATCAGGTAAAGCGTAAAGTTCCACGTTTACCGCGAATACTTGAACCCAAGCTATCGAAGTTAGTCTAAGCTCAACTTCGGGGAGACAGTCTCGTACTTTAAGGCGAGGAATTTTGTTTAATATAACTTTATTTTTGTTCCTTTCACAGGTAGGTAACCTTTTCCCTTTTCTTGAACTATATAAAGAACTATGAACAATAAAAAATATACTCAACTTTTTTAAAGGCACCCGGCAACAGAGTGTTACGTCCCTCCCGGAATATTATATTGTCCGGGATCGTTGTTAACTTGTATACAATCTGATATTTATATATTGTACATTCAGTTTTATGATACAGTTCTAAAACATTATAGGTTCTGAATATTTCTATTAATACTATCGCTTCAATATCAAATACAAAAACAAACAGTAATATTACAAATTTTATATACTGTGGAATAGACAAACTGGCCACAACATCAAATAAACGTCCCGGAAATTCATACCATAGGGAATAAATAAAAAAGATTAATAGAATGTGGCCCCATAAATTATTCATTCATAAAAAAAAATTATAATCTCTCAATATGTGCAGAGCAAACTTGGGTTTACAATGTGGAAAAATTTCGAACAAGCGGTTAAAATGATTTACCGCCAAATGAATCAAACTGAAAACCGTCAGTGATATATTAACTGAAAATGATATTTTCGTTTCGAATTTCATGAAGCGTATCCACGGACCGCAAACAATGGATAAGTGTTTGCGCTTTTCATCCATTCTGGTCAATGTATTTGTCACAATTTATTATGATAATCTCCTTTCCTTTCATACTTCCATACTATAAAGGATTTCCGTTAGTCGGAATTGCAGATAAGGTATTTTTGGATTTATCGGTCATGGAATTAGTAATTTTTATGTATTCTTGATTTAACTTTATTAACATTGGTGGAAAACGTATGATTAGACTATTTGTCGGCATGTTAGTAAAAAAATCGCTAGTACTACATATCAGATATTATTATACATTGCTTAACTACTTGTGACTAATTCAACGAAATCAAACGTCCTATAAATAATTGATGATTGATCGCAGCTGTTGATTAATTACTTATAAGGCAATTAGTAACGCCTGCTAATTAAGATACACTTAGTTGCTTAGTCGACGATATTCGATATGACCTAGCGAAAATCCTAGGTGTCTAAGAGCGAGTCTAAACACTTTCAAAGTGATTATCCAATCACTTATTATAATGAACATTACTATTATGGGCTAATCAATTCTATTATGAACATTACTTTACTTTGCGTGACCAAATCACTATTCCCAAATGGACTAAAAATGTCATAGATATCAAAATAATAAAGAGAACGTAGCATTAAGGAACAAAATAAATAACTATGTCGTTTGTTATATTGTATAGTAATATTGGAATTGGATTATATGTCAATTGACTATATAACCACAATATGTATATATTATGGGTCACAAAGTGTTTTTGGATCAGTCTTTTGTTAGTTTTCAAGAAGATCGTGTCAGCTTTGATAATATTAATTATAAATCATACCGTATGTAATATATTTTATATTAATAAATTTAAAAATAGTGTGGAGAGAGATGATGGATGGATGATGGATGAGAGATGTAGTTTTGTTTTTTAAATATAAAATTCAGACTCTACGAAAGTTCGTACTACTATTAAAAATAAATTCTATGAGGTTATTAATATGACCTGCTTTCAACCGATTTCAAATTTCGATTTCAAGATGTAACTGAATTCTAACGTTTAATCCTACTCGTATATCCTTTTTTTGTTATGTATGGCCTTCTATTCTATTCTTATTTTTTCACAGTATGCTTAAAGTGAGAGGAAATCGAAGACTTCGCATGAAGAGGAGCCGACGTCAGCACCCATGAAGCTTACCAACCATGAGTACTTGGTGCTGCGTCGTGATCATGGTGTCCACGATCGGTACTGGAGTGCTTTCGCCCGCGCCAATGAACGCAGAAGTTAAGGAGACTTACGGTAAGTCATTTCCCTATTTATGTTCAATCCATCGCTTTTTATATTAGTGTTATGGTGGGGTGCAAATAATGCAATAGTAGGCCCCCCTACTTACCCTAGGGGAGGGGATATGATCCATGAGGTCTGTGACTCACTCAATGATTCATATAGCTTCATGCGGTGATGTTAAAAGTCCTTTATGAGAGGGACCTCAGTGTGCATATTATTAGTATAGTATTTAATATCTTATTTAAATAAGTATGCGTTAAATCTGTAATAAATTATTATACACACGCATATGAAATATTCATAAGACATTAAATGTACGTCGTTCGACTACGGTAGGTATGTAAATTACATTCATGACGTTAATTGTGTAAAATATTGGTTTGTTAATTATGATAAATTAACGCTTCATAATAAAACATGTGTATGCTAAATGTCGGTTCAATTGACCACTAGAATCCGTTTCACATATTTCAAATTATTGAATTTTAAAAAATGTGCCAAAATTTTATTGCGTTAGATATTTTGTTTACGTACAAAAGTAAATACGTTAACTATGCTATGTGTTTCAATATAAAAATAAATGTTTATAATATACCTATCTCGTTAACAAGACAGAAAGCTCAGAAGCTCTATGACATAGAAAAATAATTACTTATAAGAAATAATAAACGAGTCAGATCCGGATATTCTAAGAGAATAAAAAGGTCTATTTATTATCATCCTGTTCAAACAATACTCAATAATTAAAACATCCTCATTTATACATAACGATATATGTATTTATAAATACGAAGAATAAGAAACGAAATTGATAAATTCAATTTTCTCCAATACAAGTGTATTAGAATAAAATGTAAAGACAACGGAATTGTCGAAACAAATCACGGTACTAAAACAATATAAAGCAAAATATCTTTCACAACTTTGTCAATATAATATTTCGTGAGACTATTATCTCTGTCAAGTATATATCTAAGTTGAAGAAGTTGTTTGCCACTCACGGCTTTGAGAGGCGGTCGGTTTGAGAGCACTCCAATAGATTTTTGCACCCGGTAACTTACAATCCAAGAACAGGTGCTTGAATAACAAAGATCAGATTATATAAATAAATTATATAGATACGTTGTACACTTTTCTTTATTTTCGTCACAATTAGTTAGAAAGATTACAGGGTCAGACTCGGGACTTAAATACGGGTTGTTTGCTTTTACCTACCCGTTTTTGTTTCATTGCTTTGAAAAACATTCTTTATTTATATTTGTTCTTGTTTGTAATAGAAATAATTATTTATATACTTACTTACTAAATTTAAGGAGGGGCCAGAAATTAAAAAAAATACTACTTTTTAGTTCAAGCATACCAATGTTTATTTATTTTTATAAAAAGAAAAACTTGTAACCTTTAAAATTATCTGTTCTATACTTTAAGCTACAGCTAGGTACAATACAATATAATCGTCTATAGATGTCAATTGTAAAAACTTGGCGTAAGTAACTGTCCAACTGTCGATCCCATACGACTAAAGAATCAGAATAATTCTATTAAAATATCTACATAACAATGCATATTGTTACTTGCGTAAGGACATTTAATGTTTAAAACTATATTTAATCTCTTATTTAATTTTAATGAAATAATGATATCGATAGGTAATTAATTGCGAGTAATTATAAGCTATGGGTGCTTTTACATTGCGGTTGTAATGTAAATATTATTTTGGTTTTGTTGCCGAATATTTCGGTGAATTTGTGTAATTCGTTATTGGACAAATGATTGGAACGAAATGGATAAATTGACCCAAAAGTTTGATGTATACGAGTGAATTTATATTTAATCACAAAGTTGAAGTAAAGTTTTAGAAATTTGCCATACATTTAGATAGTTTCGTGGCGAGTACAAGGTAGGAAAGAAACTATTTTTTCACTAGGTATCTAGTTTTAATATTTTCCCAATATGTTTAGTTTTGTTAAGATTTCGTAAAAACTGGGTTCAAGGCCAAAATTCATATAAGTATTAAAATGAACTAAAAATGGTATGTTTTTATTAGAGATGTGCCGAGTACTCGGTTGATACTCGGTACTCGGCCGAATAACTCGGTTAATCTTTATTATTTGATAACGAGTATATTTTATTTTATTCTAACAAACTTTTTAAATTATTTATCTACTATGACGTGCAACGTGATACGTGACGTGTCTGTTGGCAAACAATCAAGCGACTGGTAGTTAGAAAGTTTGGGCGGGGACCGGGGTGAGGGGTGTATTAACGAGAGCCGGCAGTAGTTGAAACATTTAACGTTTAGCATTATGTCGCATAATGCGCTATGTGCTCTACATAATGACAAAACTAGGCCTGTTTGTACTTGTTTACATGCGAAATGGCAATTTGATTGCACCGAGTTACTCGGCCGAGTACTCGGTTGGACTAAAATTAAGCCGAGTAATACTCGGTACTCGTTACTTGGCAAAAGTGTTACTCGGCGCATCTCTAGTTTTTATTAGCCCTATTAATTTTTCTTTTAAAACTACTTGAAATATGTTTTCGATTCCCCTATAAATTATTTTTATACTAAGATTTATTAGTGACGAAGAATTAGTAAATTCTATTTTATGAACTTTATTATACACACAAATTTTAACAAGACTAACATAGGTGTATTTAGTTAATCTATATTTGTTTCGGTTAAAAATTAACCGACTTCAAAAAAGAAGGAGGTTTTCAATTCGTCTGTATGTATAATATTTTTTTTTTTAATAAAACTTTATACGAAATTGACCTTACTACTGTAAAAATATAGCTTTTGTTAAAATGTAGCCTTAAATATTCTCTAGCACCTCCTCGTAAATCATACAAAGCACGTAGGTACCTACTGTCTTTTTTGTAAGTAAAAATATTTGCAACGTCTAACGAAATGGTATGAATAATAATGCATGACGTCATAGCATGAAAATATCAGAAGTACCTACAAAGTTTTCGACATTTCGAAGGCTAGTGAGTTGCATATCCTTCTCTTGTACATATATTATAATAGACTAGCTGTTGCTCGCGACTTCGTCCCCGTCGGATCTATTTCTATTATTATGTTATATTGAGCCAATCTTAGAAGATAGACATATACTGTCGCGAATTTTTTTTAGATCATTTAAAGAGGAATAATTCTTTCATACATATTATTTTTCTATCTTGAACCGTTTTCGCAGCGCACGCAAAGGAAGCCCTCAAAGATGAATAATTATCCCCGTTTTTTTCATATTTTCCATTATATCTTCGCTCCTATTAGTAGCAGCGTGATGTTATCTAGCCTAAAGCCTTCCTCGATAAATGGTCAATTCAATAAAAAAAGAATTTTTCAATTCGCACCAGTAGATTCTGAGATTAGCGCGTTCAAACAAACAAACAAACAAACAAACTCTTCAGCTTTATATATTAGTATAGATTCACCAAGCTTTTGTTCTCTCGAAACATGTTTAATAACTACTTAGATTGTTAAAGATAACAGTACAAAACAAGTTATCCAAAGCTAATCTGCGCTGTTTCAAGGATCTTAGCCGATACTCGTATTAAACTCGTTTCAGGTCAACCAACACGAGCGGGCTTACACAATCTAAACTTTAAACAATAGCTTAAAGTGAGACGTCACAAATTGTATTCTCTAGGCGTTTATTTAACACTTTAAACAGCAAATTCTGCATTCAGAAATTACAGCTAGCACGCTGTTTCCTGAAGACCTACATTATGCTGCATTGTTCATTAAATTGGTTGCTTTACAAACTGCGCGTGTGAGTTACACTAATTCTCTCGGAACCGCTTTGCGTTTTTGTTGCATATAACATTAGCGACACAAATGAATTTGCAAACCATTAATGAACATGAATGCGAGAATACGTAGTGTGGTTTTGATTTTATTGTTAAGTTCAGAGTTTTATAGCGCGTGGGAGTCGACTCGCTTGCCTTAGTATTAATAAAAGAAGGTACCTGGTTATTTTAACGTTTGATTTATAAATATATTAGACTCAATATTTGTCACTGTTTTTTTATTATCTTGTGTGTGCCCGTCAATATATATCTCCATATTTAGAGGCGACACGTATTCAAAAAATTAAATCTAATTTGCTTTACCAAAACTTCAATGTAGAATTACACATTTGAAATGTTACCATATAAGATTATTAAATGGTAAATATAAGTATATAATTTAATTGCTTTTGTTCTTTTTAAACAGACCGTCAGTATTGGTATGCGCAAGCTCAAGAAACACTTCAAAAACGTCTGCAGTACGCGACCGGAAAAAACCCTATTGCGAAGTAAGTACAGGAATTAAAAACAATATTTATAATATAAAGATATTAAGTTAAACTTGAAAGTCATAATTTTGGTTGTCCAAGCAATAACGTTTTTATTTATCATCTGAAATGTAAATTACAAAAAGTTCACAATCTGATTTTGTCCGTAACCTCTAGAGATTCAAGGACTATAAAAAGGGCAACTGTAATTTATCAAACTACGACCTTACGAGCAATTTACTTCGCGAAACGAGTTCAATAAATTAATAGCGAAAATAAGGGACTACATTTTTTACTTTACGGTCAAAGCATTACACCAATGTTGATTTGACGACTCTCTCTTATTAAGAAGTCTATATGTATGTTTCTTACGCTTTTTAAATTTAAATTAACACACACATTGTGGTGCTGATATAGCCAGAACTTGAAGAAGGAGTTTAACTCCTTGTTTACCTTTTATAGCGATATAAAATAATCTTGGGATTAATTTAAAGAATGAAAGTTTGAACATGATACCGTTGTTGTACGCGATACGCAATCGCATTTAATGTAAGCAAGTCCACTGGACACTTCTCATCAGGATATGTTTTCGTAAGCATTAAGATCAGACATACAATTTTTAAATATTCAAATGAGCGTTGAATAGTTAAACATTGTATTCGTGCGATATTTAAAATGAACACTACGTCTGCATTTCAGCCATAAAATATATTCGAAGCACTCCTATGGAACCATACAAAGGCAATCAAGTCAAGGCTTCATACAACCTTTTGAGTGTGGTGAACTCCAATCAATGACACCTACACTTCACTTGTTTTTCTAATTAAATCTTAGTGTATGAACAACAAAGGCTCTCATTTATGTCGCACATAAAAGGAGCTTCGTCTAATGAATTTCAAATTCAGGACAATCATAAATAATTCTGCACGAGGGAACCGAGATGACGGTCTCCGTCTTTGCATCGTTAAGTGCGAGGTTTCGGCTTTGTTATGATATGGGAATTTAAATTAAGATCGTTGCTTCTTTAGCGTTTAATTATAATTATTTTATTTGTACGCGTAATGTTCTTAGCTCCGTTTTATTGTTTTTTTTCTGGTTGCTTTGTTTAAATTAGGGGTAAGAAAATTATGAGAAGGTAACGTATTTATACTGGGCAACATAAAAATTAGAAAGGTAGGGGAAACGTAACTTTTATTTGACTG
>JADANM010006502.1:5240618-5264491 GCA_026213755.1 Eurema hecabe
AACATAAAAATTAGAAAGGTAGGGGAAACGTAACTTTTATTTGACTGAATTTGAAAGCAGATCTAAAAATCAGTCAGAGTACGATATCGTACCATACGTAGGATTAATTCCCTTCTTATGTCATAAGTTCAATTTCGAACTTGGAGTATTGTTTCCATAATAATTAAAATAAATATAATATGTTCCTTTGAATTTGCTATTTCTTAGGCCTTTAAATTAGGGTACTTCTATTAGATTTCAGATCTAAGTTATCCATTGTCTTTATATTACTGAGGATAATCATATTTTGTGGACCATTATCCCAACAAAACTGCCGCTTTATTTATTGTTTGTAGATAAAAATTGTAGCAAAATTCTGACAAATTTTCTTTTCTTTGTGAAATTCTTGGACTTAAATTGTTCGTTTTCGGCTTTAACTTGTAAGCCCCATTTATATTTAACATTGAAAAGACTCGATTTTTAAGGAAATTCTTAAAGGTCGTTGAGTATTCTGATTAAAATGGCCCAAAATACACCAGGTAGAGTTTTCATGCATTAAATTACTTACAAATAATCTTTCAATTTTATTTAGAAGTGGACGTACAATATACATATTCTAAAATGAAAAGGTTTTGAAATAAATGAAGGTCTCAATTTTCATTCACATTTTCAATAATTGAATAACTTTGAAAAAGCTTCTCGTAGTCTTCTATATATCTATATAATTCAAAGGTGACTGACTGACATAGTGATCTATCAACGCACAGCCCAAACCACTGGATGGATCGGGCCGAAATTTGCAGTGCAGGTAGATGTTATGACGTAGGTATCCGCTAAGAAAAGAATTCCCGAAATTCCCGTGGGAACTGGATTTAGCGGGAAAATCCTTTTGTATGAAAAATCTAAACCACTTAAATTAGACGCATGAAATTTGGCATGTAGGTACCTCAAAGTTTATAGGAAAGTTCACGCGGATGGAGTCGCGGGCAACAGCTAGTTTAATATATAGCTAAAGTAACTATACACATATGAATACTATTTTTCATCCTCCGTAATAAATTGTATTTCATTAGTATAGCAACTATTTTTCTTTACAGTTCACAATTAATTTATTTTTGTTGGAGCATAATAAGTTGTTATTTAAGAAACTTCATAGCATTAAATTATTTCTTTAAAGTAATTCCTTAGTTTACTTGTTTAAAATGTATAATGTATATTGTCCAGGAACGTGATACTCGTTGTCGGTGACGGCATGAGCTTAACAACCGCAACCGCGGCCAGAATACTTCGAGGACAGCGCCGGGGTCTGAGCGGAGAGGACACGGATCTGGTGTGGGACACTTTCCCTGCTGTGGCCTTAGCTAAGGTAAAACTTGTTCAATATAGCATTTAGTTCCTTTGCTAAAGCTAGATGGCGCTATTTGTCTTCGAATCGCGCTTACGTTTTGTTGTATTCAGTGTGTATATTGTTAATTATGTTGTGACAGTTTGTTTGATTAAATGGTAACTACGTAACAATGAACTTGTTGTGTGTGTTGAATTCATAAATTATGAATAATATGTTGCTTTTTTTAAAGCTCATATAGATTATATAGATGTTTTCAATTTGCAGTTTTTTATGTTTTTTTATATTATCCATTAATTGTTAATTTTTCTGGATTGGACCAGATAGCCGATGTTTAAAGAAGGCACAAAATAATAATCGCTAGAGGTTTTCTAATATCAAGAAATAAAACGGCCAAATATTCGTAGTTAAAGATAAATGTTTAGATTAACTTCTTTTGATAAACAGTTGTTTGAAAAGAACTCTAGGCATTTAAAATTTTACCAATTAATAACAAAAGCAAACACATGATTCCCGAAAATTTTAAATAAAAATTTAATTTTCCCATTAGAATAACATTTCGTTAATCTTAAACTTAAACACGAAGACAATTGAAACTGCTTTTAATTCAGATATCGAAGTAAATTAAAACAGTTATGTAGCCAAGGAGCTAAAAGGTTTTTTGAATTCGGCTTAGTACTGGCCAAATAGTTTTTGGCAGTGTAAGAAGCAAACATTACTACTGATTTAATTCTTACTGTGTGGTTGATTGCAGTATATGAAGCTTATATTTGTCCTCTTTATATGTGATTCCTACTATATAAATTTTATTGCTATGCTATTGTCGTCTTAGTAATAATAAAACAAACTATTCTTCAAAGAAAAAAACATTTGACTATGTCTTTGACTGGCATTATTTCTATATATTTATTAGGTGTGAAATTAAGAACGATTGAATTATTTTCAGTCTGACCTTAAACGTGCAAATGTACCTATTTAACATATAGGTATATAAAATGAAGCCAGGTTAGTGAAAGAATTTTAAATTCGAGAGCGGCTTGATAATTGATTTTGCTTTGTAGTGAATAGCAGAATAACTTTTATTTGTACGTAAAAAAACGGATTCCTACTCTACATTGCTGAAACTGTTACTAAGTTACTTTTAATTTAATAAAGTGATATATTTCATTAGTGTGTGCTCTAACTTAACCCGATTAAGGTTGGTTCAGTCATGTTTTAAAGGGATTACAAGGGTTTAAGGGATTGCAAGTTATATAATATCTTAACATAAAATGAGGACAAGAATCTTTTGAGAAACATAGATCGTGCTTGTATTGTATTAAAACAAAAAAGAGTTCAAAATCTATTATCTGACTAAGGGTTAATGAAACGACATAGCCCGCATCATCCGCGCCATTATATTATATAATCTATAAAATAAACACGAATCGCAAAATATTTGATACGTCATGATGAATCAATTTTCTCAGAAGTCTAAGGATCATTTTAGTGCGAGAAAAAAGAATAATTGCAAAATTTTTAATTTTTTGGGAATTTTTTTTGACATAACGAAAATGTCTGTCGGGACCGCTAGTCGTATATGAAATGTATATTCAAATCACTTTATTATTTTATAACATAAAAATAGGTAAACACACCATGACCTTGATGGCTTCTTCTTATCTTATTATACGAGTTGGCTACTCAATAAAAACGAACAAAAGGCCATACTATATAAATAATTAATTGATCATTAAGTGGGACATCTTCAACTGAAAGCAAACAACTTAACAATTGAAATAATCTCGCGACTTGCTTTATTCCTCTCTCTTTTGAGTGAAATAGTATTTACCCACTATTTCATTTAGTATGTTAGCACATTCAACACTACGAATCATCTTGATAGTTAAACATCTAAATAAGTGTCGTGACACAAAGCCAAAATAATAATAATAATAGTAAATAATTAATGAATTGAACATTCTACCACTAAAATATTTTATCGTATAGATGTTACGTGTTAATATACTTTATGGTCAAAAGAAATTTGTAATTATTACATTTCCTTCTTTGTTTTGAATAATAATAAGTTGTTAACCAGATTTGTCTTTTTGTCTGCATAAATCAAATAGAAACTACTACACGGTTTTTTTGCTAAAAAACCGTGCATATATGCAACTATACCCTGCATATATGCAGGGTATAGTAATACTTCAGAAAGTCCGCGAAAGGAATCTGTTAACTTTACTTAAGAATAAGTTAAGATCATTTAAGCAAAGGCGCGGCATTCGCTATCTCATCTTATTTCCGCAGTCTCCCGAGAAATAAATGAAATAGTTATCAAACTAGCAAAAATAACGAGTAGTTAATTAAACTTTCAAAACTATGGGGTTAATTAGAACGCAATACAAGCGTATTATCTTCCTCATATAAGTTTTGAGATGTAACAGCGTTTCTCCATTAATTAATAAACTTAATCTCTTAAGTTATTCAATATTTTGATACAAGCTCGAGAAGCGTATTATGTATGTATTACTATGTATAAGTTGACAGATAATTAATTGCTAAAGCAATTAAAATTATATATTAAAGTTTTCAAATAGAATTGTGGTTATCGTATTTGACAAACAAGGCTAAGAAGTTCTACAAGCTCTATTTTCACAGCTGAAACAAGAAATATCCTTTTTATGTCTGTTTTATATCGTAAGTGATAATTATATTAGTATGTTTTTAAAAATTAAAATTATTTGTTATAGACGTATAACGTGGACGCACAAACAGGCGAGTCTTCAGCGTGCGCGACTGCGCTGCTGTGCGGAGTTAAGGCGAGATACGAGACCCTTGGCTTGGACGCCGGTGGAAGATTCAATAACTGTGCTTCTACTATCAATTCGAAGGTCACTTCGTTGATAGACTGGGCGCATGGCGCTGGTAAGATTTATAAATTGACGTTAGATAGTAGGAGAAGATATAAAAAGGGTCGGCTGCTAGCTGGTTCGACATGGAATAAGTAGTTAAATATTGATAAAATTAAAGCAAAAATCATTCAGATTATATTATAGTACGATATATATGCTATCTACCATTGTATAGTTAATGCTTCGTGTTTAGAGACGTACCTTGCTAAAGCAATAATTGTATTAACTTTATTCAAACATACAGGCAAATCAAGCGGTATCGTAACAACAGCTCGTATAACTCATGCGACACCAGCGGCCCTGTATGCTCACGCTCCATCTCGGTATTGGGAAGACGACAGCCGCGTGCCGCCGACAGTCAGACGGGACTGCAAGGACATCGCCTTACAGCTAGTCGAAAACGAACCAGGACGGAACATTAATGTGAGTAACTAAGGTTAGAATTGCTGACCTCCTAACCTATTATTTTAACGATGTAAACTGGTATCTACCCTAAGACACACATTACGGTCTCATGACTGCAAGAAGTCTTTAGTCTAGTTGAAAGAACTAGGAGGAAACCTACGGATTATATGTTTATGTATTGTAGTACGCAATAATAATAGTGGGACAGTAAAATCAAAAGCCATTAAGGTGCTAGGAACATGGCAGTTGGGCTCCAGCCACTGTTAAAGAAAATGTCTGTTGCAAGCTTGACTATTCCTTGAATCGTTGCAAGCGTTTCAAGGAATACTCAAGGTGACTCATACTAACAATTCTCGAAATTACTTAACGTAGAAAATTATAAGGAAAGAACAGTCCTAGTCGTCTAAAGAGACGCGAATGCTAAAACAATTTCTTTCTACAATACTGTGACTTCAACCTCCAAGAAATACTTAGAACATTCCGTTTATATATTCTATTAATAAAGTAATTTTTTAAATTAATAAGATTTTAAAAATCATGCAATTTCAAGATTAATTTAAGGTAAATTGCTGAAATTATATTATAATTCGATTTTACGCCTATTTTTACTACGTCGACGACTTTTTGCGGTTTTCGTGTCAGTCCTTATCTCAACAACTCATAAAGGAAAAGTTATTTCACTGAAGACAACGCGTCTTTACAAAAAACTGATTCTGAAAATAGATCGTTTTAGTTAATTTATTTTTTACTTAATGACAGATTTTTAAAATATTTAGATTTTTAGAATCTTTTAATTTGTAGTTAAATGTGTTATTGTGTCATATCCGCCTTGTCGATTCCATTATATATACAATATAATTCAGTCTGTATATATTCGCAAAACCGAAGCAATAAGCTTAAAAAAAAGTGATACTAAAAGGCGACGCTTGCCATAACGAAAAACAAAAACGATTGGTTTGAAAAACGAAGCCAGATTGGCAATTTGTAGAAAAATAATGAATGAGCAATATTTTATTTAACAGCAACTGTTCGCTGTACCTTTAGCTGAAAACAAGAAATTTTAGTTGCATCAGTTAATTAATATTAATGCTGAGTAATATTTTATTAACTATTAGGAAAATTTTTGTGTTTATTGCACTTTGAAAAGCATTAAAGACATTATAAAAACCGAAGGCTGTACTGATATTATAAGGTGAATATTTGGAGTAATTGACGTTTCTTGTAACTTCATATTTTATTATTGTTATCATTGATCGTCCGAAAAAACAGAGCGCTTTTAACACAGGTAAATGTAGTTCATAAACACACACAGTAAAGAGAACTTATCGGAATATCACAAAGAGGTGAAACAATAAAAATTGTTTATGTTTTAACGCGTACAATATCCTTGTTGGAGAAAAAAATAAAAATTGCGGGAATCATTTGATTCAGTCGGATAAAAAATAATGAATGTATGAATTGCGCTTTATGTAGGTACGTTAAAGAATTTAAATGTTAAAATGTGTTAAAATGAAAAAGTTTATTTTAACATTTAAGCCTTTTAACCATTTTCGCAGTCATTAATTTGTTTTTACTTGTGACGTAGCGTCTCTTTTGTTGAGTCGTTTATAAAAGCTTTCGAGATTCGCCATTGAGTGGCTTTCTGTTTAGCTTTGTTTTACTTGCATAGTTAATTCAACCCCTTTATTCTCCACATTGTACTGAACGACATTTATTTAAATACCATGCGGAGTTGTATAGGGGACGGATGTTGTGGCTCAGTACTTTGTTTGCTAAATGCTGTTTAGATTTTGATTTTCATTATGAGATAAATGAACTGAATTCAATAACATTTCTACTGAAGGTTAGGTCCCTCAATGTCATATTAAATAACTTATTTTAATTTTAATAACGAAATTGACATAAAAATGAGTACTAGATTTTTTAAAAACATTGAATTGAAAAATACTTACCTAAAATTTTTTGTAGCATATACAGGTACATCTATCTCTATCTTAACATACAAGCACAATAATGCTACTAAAAGGCAAGCAGCTATGAGTAGGTTATGCTCCTGCTTATATGCATATGCAGGAGCATAACTACATAGTACATATCAATCTGGGCTATTCAGTGTTAGATTAATGCAATTATTTGATACAATTGCTGTTTCTGTATTGTATTTAGTACGATTCCCATTTGGGGACCACCTGGCTCAAATTACCAATTATAACTAGATATTGTTTTATAATTATCAAATGTTAGTTACGATTTTGCACGTGACATAGCTCCTATGAGTAATCAATAATGCGATTGTCAAACATATTAAATGAAAACTAGTCAATTAGTGCCTTAAAATTTGTTGAATTTTGCTGCTGACTTAAAGAATGCATCACACCCTTATGACAATGTTCCAACTTCAATAGCGTTGTATGAAAATGCGTAAAACAAATGTTACGTCATTTAAAACGAAGGCCCTCCGATAAGCTTATCGAAAGCTTACAATAACGACGCCAATGCGGTTCAACGGAGTCGATATCCGGTAATAATAATAATGTATGTTATTGTTGTTAGTCTCAAATAACAAACGTATCGTACAGAACTTGCTTGATTAATGATAACACTATAAATAAAACAGGTTTGTAGCTTATACTATATAGTCTAGTTATAGGTTAGATATCAATCAAATGAAGTTTTCAAAGCGTACATCCTCTCAGTAAATTCAATATGTGTTTCCTTATGAGTTCTTAAGGAGAAAATTTTACTTATTACTTAAATTTCGTTCCCAGGTAATAATGGGAGGAGGAAGAAGACATTTTCTACCAACAGTCACATCAGACCCAGAGCATCCGAATCGTGAAGGAAGAAGACTCGATGGCAGAAATTTAGCAGAGGATTGGGCCAGAGAGAAGAAAAGGCGGCATTTAAGAGCCCAGTACATACATTCAAGGGAACAGCTAGCGAAATTAGATCCGAGATCAGTGGATTATCTGCTGGGTAAGTAATGCAATTGAGGATATACTTTAGAGACGTAAACTAGTTTGCGGTTGTAAAAGCGCTCGTGTGCTAACTTTCGTTGATTTAAGAGTTTGCCTTGTTTGTTATCTTTGTTTTTTTGTATTGATGATCGAGACCATTGTTGAATTTTTTCCTTTTTATTATTTATATTTATAACTAGCTGGCTCGATGCGACTTCGTTCACGCTGTTCCTAACTTACCTTAAAATCTATACTTCTTTTTTTGCTGTTTAAGAACCATCATTATCAAAGAATATTCGAAAGTATCAAAATTGGCTTCACCTTTTATCGAGCAGTTAGCAATACATTTGGTTAATAATTTTATTTACAATCACATCATATAGAAGTGATGATTCTAAAGTCATCTATCTATATAACTAGAACCATATTTATAGATGGGCATCGTAATTTTTGAAGTTTTCTCCACTTAAGTCTTACAAGACATCGTTTCCTTAAATGCACCATGTGTGCAGTACACACACTTACTCCGAGTCGCTTAGTATAGCTCGCTTAAGTCAACTTGTTGTGAAATGACGTAACCTGCAGTAAAACCAAACTGAGCAGGCAAACAAAAAGTTATAACACTGTAAAGACTAACAAACACGTCATAACTGAAACAAAACTTAAGGTCATTTTCATTATTATTATGAATATTTCAATAACTTAATAATTTAAATAGGGCCAGAAGCTTAGACGCTACGATCTTTCGCACAAATATACATACTCCAAACATACTGCAATAAAAATACTGTCATAATCTTTACTCTTTTTTGGCTTTGCCTTAGTTGGTTAAAGGCAATAGACATCGTCCGCACGGTCTTTGGGAACGAAAGGCTCATCCTGCAAATTATCTGGGAATATTCCGTCCAACTGTGAACTTCTTATAGATCCTACGGCTAGAGCAAGAAAACATTCGATTTCATGTTTATTTTGCAAACTTGATCTCAAGCTTAGTTGGGTTTGAATTGATCAATAAATGTCAATAAAGCTACATAACTTGTTATTTTTACGAGAATTTATACTGAGGAAACGTGTTATTCTTTCTCCGTAACGTGGCTTCAGTATTATTCTCAGTAGTTTATACAAGCTTATGTTAGCTGATATTATTGGTGAATTATTTTGCCTATAGTTTTAAAGGAAATGGTTCTAAAGGTTTCATTGCTTTCTCTCTTACAATTGTCATCGATAACTGAGAGGTAGACAATCAAATTCCGAAAGCAGATTGAACAAAGACATCGTATTGTTGATTGTTTGTAGATAGTTTGAAACCATTCAATGATTGATGCGTCAGGAATGTGGTAAACAAGTAATTAAGTAAGGAGAGTTGCGTTATCAAACAGACATTTAACTTTGGACTTCAATCATGATTAGACATGTAAGAAATAAAGAAAGTCGAAAAGTGTTTTGAATAGTTTTAAGGTTATTAAATTGTTACAATTATTACCAGCCAGATGATATTAGTATAGTGGTAACAGTCAACGGTGCCATTAGACTAAAAAAACACGTTTCACAAACTAAGGTCCTTCCCAAATTTTAACAAAAAGTATTTACTTCAAGCATGTTCAAAATATAAAAAATAGTTGTGAATGGCTAGATTTTTTAAACCTATAAAATATGTCTTGCTACCTATGTTAGTTTATGTACAAACTATATTACTTTTTGAAACATATTCTTTCATTTTCTTAATCTTCATGAATTAAATATTCCACTAAAGCAATGTAGGTATATAATTAGTATCCCAAAAGTTAAACAGCTCAAATGTTCATATAGACTCGTGAGAATCTTTATAAAAATATTAGTAAATTTATTTAAATTCCAACTAGCGAGCTCACGAGTCACGAATCACAAAAGCTCCCGTAATTCTCTGGTTCTAGAATCTACGAAGAGGATTCGAACATTTCCAATCACTTCTTGCACCTGAGCATCTCAGTAGCTTTTAATTGCAAAATTTACAGCAAGGAAGAAGGATGCAACGCTCGATGCATAATACATGAGTAATATTGGCTGGAGCCGCCAGATCTGTTTACTGTTTTCATTTATTTTTATATCTCTGTGTTTTTTTTCTTTTGAATTAATCATATATCACATTTAAAAGTAATAAAACTCTAATAGTCCAAGAGAACTTTTAAAATTAGATTAATGTTTCGATACGGTTAAGATCTGATGTGGACTTAAAAAAGGAGACGTGATCCATATTACTAACATAATATTATAAAGTTGAAAATTTTGTTTATTCAAAATTGAATGATATACCCAAGTTCATAGGCATATTCAATATAACGTTAAATACCTAGTTACATATACGCAATTACGTTACCTACTTATCAATTTTATCAATTTCATCCGCAATATTTTCGACGCCCTTTGAACGAAAATAACTCTAAGAAAATTTTAAAAACATTTTATAAATCCATTCCTTTATAAGATAAGTTACTACGATCGCACCAGGAATGATGTTTTCCGCGATTAAATTTCCGTTCAAGGAAGTTCCAAGTTGCACCAATCTTGAAAGTTTCCATCTCACATGTGCATCTTGGCGCTGTGACAAGTTTGTCTGGCCAATTTGGCCTGGAACAAGCTCCAACCTTGTTACCGATATTGTAGACAGGAAAAAATGATGCCAATATATCATGCTGTTCACTCTTCATAGTCGACATGTTGCATATTTATTCAGTTTTAAAAGGTTACGTCATTTCTGGAAGAAAATAATGTGGGGGTTTACTTTTTGGAATTCAAGTATATTTTAGAAGAAATGTATCAAAATTATATAAGCGATATGATATTATAAACACAAACGATACTACAGTATTATTGTTCTGGGATAAAGATACTATCCCTACATTAACAAATTAATTAAAAATTTAGTTGATTCAGAGACACTTGGTATATAATAATATTATAGCTAGTAAATTCTAAATCTGTTGGTAGGAATTTTCTCAACCAGTATAATTCGCCGTTGGTATTGTACAATTTTCAAAAAATAGTTTAATTATAAAAACCATTGGTTTGGTTATAACGAATTTTATTTAATTTTAAATATAACTTTACGTCATGAGATTCATGATAAAAGCAAAGTTATTATATCACCCCTCTTAAAATTCAAAATTTTAACAGCTTAGTATAAATTTATTAAATGAACACAATTTATATTATGGCGATTCCTTGTTCAGAACTTTCATAAATGTTAAGTTATCAATTAGCAATGTAAAATTTAAGTATTCAAACCATTCGAAGGAGGAATAACTTCTTAATCAAAGTCAGTGCATTCAGTTCAGAACAATAACTTATTGTGTTTCGTGAAATTTAGTTTATGGATAACCCGTTGTGTTTCACGGTTTTACCTCCACGACTATACTGTGATAAAAAGTCAATAGTGTCAAACTTCTGCCAACTCATTTTAGTAGTTTTTGCGTAAAGGTCTCGATCCACTACATAGTATCATACTATGACCGTGCTATGAGCGTGTCAGGCAAAAAAATATTCTGTGTATAAGACCATGCCCATAGCCCGTTTCGTTGCGGACCAGCACCGTCGCGTGCCATGCACGGGCCGGCAAGTATTGTCGGCGAGAATATTTTGCCGATTGCGATACGCTCAGTGCGCGACGGTGCCACACCGGTCCGCACAGGCGGCGAAACGGTGAGTACCCGTGTTATAACCAGTTAAAATGGCAATTATAAACGCGTCGCCACTCTTCTCTTTTTAGCCATTATATTCATCGGTTCAAGTAGACACACGTACGCATTCCCTGTATATATAATATGGACGACGAAAAATTTATATAAGGCACTCGGATGATACGGGGAATGAGATGGTATGCTGACGCCCCGGTCACTAAAGCCGATACATTGACTTTGATACGCGCTAGTGGGCATAGTAGAGCGTATCGTGTTGCTTGACGTGTCTGATACCTTCATAGCACGGCCATGGTATGATACGTTATAGGGGGAAGAATCCTTAAAGGAGAGACATATTATATCCATACTCGCATTTTTACTACTATTTGTAAATATAATAATTAATTCCAATCCAAATTTATCAATGTACACGTTACACAAAATAATGTGTCAAAACACATAACCCTCTTTACGTTATCCTTGTACAAAAACACCAATATAGTAATTAATTGAATCAAAGACTCAAAGTCGTATAACTCCCAAGGGAATCCAATAGATCCCTCTTACCCGCTTGACCGATGTTTCTCCAGTAAACACGATGCACTATTGAGCTATTTGCTTTCAATACTTAATGGAATCACGCCTTGAATTCCGTTTGCGATGAAGCTTTTAACGTATTCATTTATATTATAAATAATAATACTTCTTTATTTGAGTAAGACTAAATACATATACGCCTATGAACCCATAGGCTCCCGAACTAGTGTTAAACTGTATTTCAGGAGCCAGTGGCTTCTCCCATTTGAACAAGATGATGAGATACATACTCAAATCGAGAAACTATATAAAAAAAGAATATACATATTATACCAAAGAAAAGTGTTTGCAAAATAAAAATTTATGATCCTACTAATACTTATAAATGTGTAACCTTGTGGGAATGTATGTATGGATATTTGTTTGTAATTTTTTCTCGCAAAAGCAGCTGAATCGATTGTAAGAAATTTAGTAAGTAGATAGGTGATACCCTGGATTAACACATAGGATACTTTAGATCCCGGTATTGTTTCGGGTACGGGAACTATGCGTAAAACTACGGGGCAAAGCTAGTAGAGAATATAACAAAAGTTTATCCACAATATTGTCTCTTAAAACTTCTAGTAATTTACCGAAGTATATGCTTTTGTAAATAGATTACTATAGAAATAATATGTTAAGCATGTTTATTGTGTTAGATAACGTTGTAGTAATTAATTTTTAATAGCGCGCTATTTCTGCATACATTTTAATTAATCCACAGTTTTCTCATTAAAACTCAGTTATGGTATTATCTTTTAACCTAAGCTGGCTTTACTTTGTTTACCTAAATGCTTATAAAAATTAGTGAGCTTTGTAGTTCTTAATAAGCGGTGAATTTATTATGTATTTATAATAATTAGAGCGAGTAATTTTCACCTTTTCAAAGGATTTCATTACGATGTAAGCGTTGTTGTCTTGTTACTAAATCTGAATGTGAAGTGGGCGGTATACACGCTCGAGTAAATTTCATTCATTGTATTTTTATATGAACTTTTTAAGAATAAACTCGTGTTAATATTTTAGGTAAATAATTCTCAGACAGGAGTAATAAGTGGTTTTGCATATAATTTCTTAATGAAAGGAAATAAAAATTATACTTGTATCCGCATGATAAAACCGATAAGTGTCTTATTAATGAATTAAAGCAAGCGAGAGCTTGGTTAAACATCCAAGCAGTATCAGAAATTTAAATTGAAATTAAGATATTTCAAATTTATACAAATTAATTATCTATATAAATAGAAATTAATTTCGTTAGCACGGAAACACACGTCAACGGCTCAACTAAATCTGCTATTTTTACATTTCCCTGACATAATAATATGTAGGTACGAAAATAGTACCTAAATAATAAATATGTAATAAAAAGATTATTGGAACTAGTTTACGCCTGAGGTCGTTGGATGAACCTTACTAGCGAATCTGCTTTGTTATACTTAACATATACGAGTAATCTATATCCAATTTATATAATGTACCTTAATTTGTGACAGGTCTGTTCGAATACTCTCACATGGAGTTCAACGCGGAGCGTGGAGCGGTTTCGGACGCGGAGGAGGGCACAAGCGCCGGCGGCAACGCGAAAGCCGACGACCCTTCCCTCGCTGACATGACGCGCGCCGCCCTCTCAATCCTCACCAAGAATGACAAGGGATTTTTCCTATTGCTTGAGGGTGAGTCGATGCTTTCGAGCATTTCTTCGCACCAATAAATGTCAACCCTTCATTATTGCTCTCATCATTAGCATTAATGTATTGCCTACTGGGCTCCAAGCCAACTCTGTTGAAATTGGTTTATGTGTAGACCTATTTTAATGTTTAGAGGAACAAAAAGCGTTGCCTCCTTAATTCTTTATAACTTTTCTAAAGATATTAATTTCTGAAACAGTTATTTACGTATTTCTAAAACGGTCCTTCGATTTTTGAACGGGTTTCATACTTAATTAAGCTTCTAACTGTATATGGGTACGTAAATAAAAACACCATCTGAGTTTAAGTGAGGGTTGACCGCACAGCCTTACTCAATCTCTGCGGGCCAGCAATTTAAAAACATACTTTATTAATTCTTTAAAAATAATCGTACATAGACACGTATAGATAGTAACATAATTGAATATAAGTGGTTTATTATAACTATTAATCATTATATTATTATTACACGGTTTCACTGAGCATTCATTACAATTATATTCTCGTTAATGTACTTAATTCGATTATATTTTAATTATACGGTATTCAATACCTCTTGCCTCGCACCTTTAAGCGCAGTCATTCATGACATGATATATATCGCACAGTTATTTCCATCAACTGATTAGGTAATTTGATTGATTTTCCCATTCCACTTCCTGACACGCTCAACTACAGTAATGTTAGATTACTTGAAACCGATATGCGGTGACAGCTATAAAAAACAGGTACATAAATTATACTGCTTATAGTATCAAAAAAGTCATTTCTAACATAAACAAAAATATATTTCAACTGAAAAAAACATTTTTTGATGAGTAAAGTTGGGGTAGACTTCTACAAATAGTTAGTTATTAAATTTCATACTATAATGAAACTTGAATTATAATTATTGAAGATCGAACAAAACAAGTTCTACAACCACACCTGACAAAGAACATTCCTGCTTTATCTGTGACAATATATAGGACGAAATACAAATACTTATAAGTATTAAATGAAGCCGGCACAAAGCTAATCAGCTTTGTGCTATCACGCACACATAGTTCGGTGAGTTACACGAAGTGCTTAAACTTTCGTAGCACGAACGTGTTAATGAAATAACGCGAAATCTCAGATACGCTGACGGATTTTTAATGCGACAATATCAAACAATATTTTCGTGTTATAAGATTATGAATCTTTGAAGTTTAAATTTGTTTTAAGACGTAGATGAAAAACTTGATGGAGGTGATTTTATATCGAAGAAAAGAAAAACTACATTGTTCTATAAAAATATGATTAAATTCAATGGAATTTAAACCACAAATGAAAAAGAACCTACTTTTATTGGAAAACTTTTACAATAATTTAAATCAATCAAATGTTCATTACTCAAATAATTAATCAATATCAAGCAACAGTAATTGTTCATATGAATTGTAAAGAGTACTCTTTATATGAATTTATTACTAGAATATAAATAGATTTCTACGAATACTGTGGAATTTAATAAAGCGTTTGTAGCTGCATCGAAATTACAAATATCTTATAATTATTAAACACTGATACATTTTAATAATGTGCCTTTAGCGTTACTTATAACATGGTATTTGGTTTAAAATAGTATCTTTATAAAGATGAAATTATTTTTATTTAATATGATGGTAAGCCAGGCAACGGGAGCTTCGCCTGACGGTGAGCGACCAACTTCGCCCATGAACCGATTGTTCAAGCTAAGAGCTAAGCTGCCGACCTTTAAAATATAAAAGCATATGTAATATTTGTGACAAAAGCAATAGGAATAAAGAAGGGTAATGGAAAAATTGCCTGTAGCGCTTGCTTCATTACCGAATGAAACGAAGACATCTCTGATGAGATGCGTTTTATTGAATAAGGTTTTTAGTGGGAGGGTAGTACTACCCCACGCGTGCGAGACCACTTCAGCTCACTTCTAATTTTCTTCAATACTAATTGACAGTACAGATCTTGAAGTCTTAAAAATAATTATAATCTAGGTGGAAGAATCGACCACGCTCATCATTACAACAACCCCTACAGAGCGTTAGATGAAACGCTAGAATTGGAAACGGCTCTCCTGGCCGCGTTAGAGAAAGTGAATCCAGCTGAAACACTTATAGTAGTCACGGCAGACCACGGTCATGTCATGACTTTTGGGGGACAGGCTACGCCGAGAGGACATCCTATTTTAGGTACATACAAACAATACTTTTTTAAACTTTTGTTGCTTATCTTCTAAGATTATTTAAGCTCGGTTTATTTTCTATTCATATTGTATAAACTACATTTTAAATTGAGCGAATGGTGGCTCTTAAGAAAAGAAGCCAAATCACCATATTTTTGTTTACACATTGAGCAGTTTATTAAAATATTTTCAACAAAATCTCTAGATCTCTTAATTAATACTATTGTTTGTAAATTGTTAGGTTTAATTTGTAACAAATGTTGCCAGTTTGTAACTTAAATGTTAGTAATTACTAATTGCACGTTTGTGATTTTCAGTTCTGTGATTAAGTTGCGGTAAGATGATAGTCTTGATGTAAGATTATATCTTCTGTGTAATGATTACTATTGTTTGTAAGCAAATTTTAAGGTAAATAAGTAGCATCAAATTGATTTTGCGTTGTAGACTTAATTCATTTAATGCTACAATATAATGGTATTATATTAACAACAACAAAAACATAATTTACATGGCATTTGGCACGATTATAAAAAACTTATTTGTCTCTTTCTTATAATATTGGTATATAAAAATAAAACTCATTAATCAATTAGTAGTTACAATAATAATTAATAAGCCAAAACTGGCTAAGATAGCTATGATTCTAATATGTTATTTGAGTATCATATAGGTAACTGCACAGGATATTCATCGAAAATAGAAATTCGGATGAACTTATTATTTCTATTACCCTAGGTTCAGACACGGTTCCCTCAGACATCGATGGACTCAAATACACAACATTGCTATACGGCTCCGGGCCAGGCCATTCAGAGCCGAGAGCACTTCCTTTCAATGGTACTGCAGCTATGGCAGTAGATGCTGTTCACGCCGCCGCAGTACCCAGACAGTGGTCTACGCACGGTGGGGAAGATGTGCCTATTTATGCCTTGGGTATGTATTAAACACTACATGTGACGTGGTTAGAAATAAAACTGAAAAATGGGCGGTAAAATATATGGTACCCCAAAGAGGGAATTAGATCCAAAGAAAGACAGATTAGGAGTTGGAAAGACGATAGTAGACAGTAGCTAGAGAGGGTAACAAAAGCATGTAACGTGAGATTGGCCGTCGTACATGGACCTGCATCTACAGGAATGATATAGCTATTTTACGTGTACCTGCGAAATAAAGAATACCTACAATGCGGTAACGTCGATAGCATTTCGTTCCATGTGCGTTGACCGGCACGTCGACAATTTTATATTGATATATACTTTTACTAAAGCAAGGTCTGATGCACGCCTTTTAAGGTTTCTACGAATTAAATCATATTTCTGTATATGGCCCAGCTGTACTGAAGTTAGGTAATGTATGTTTAACTGTATTCTATAACTGTCACTTTTAAATAGCAGCTAAGAAAAAAAACGTGTAATTAAGTATATCTCATAGTATATTCGAGTATTGATGGTTTTATTCAATTTCTTAAAGTTATATAAGTTATTAAAATTCCATCAATCCTCAAAGTTATTTGCATAATGATTATTCTTCAAAGGCCGATAAAAGCTAACAATTTTATTCGGTTACAGTGGGTGTATATCGATTGTTAATTATTAAAGTTTGTTTAGGGTAATGTATTCAGTGTAACGTGTCTGTGAACGTGCAGCCTGTTATGGACACTGGCTAAATTCAACTCATGTTGGATTGGAATAGATTATAAAGCAAACCTACTTTAAATGTTGAATTATATCTCATAATGTTTGGCATGGTTTGAGTGTCGTTATTTAGATATTAATATGTGTTCTCAAACTAGGTAATTATAAATTATTAATATGGATCGTACATAAAAAATATGCTTACACTTTCCATCACTTCCCATTACTTTTTGAAAGCAATTTTGCAAATGTCTTTAGTAAAATATTATTAAGATAATGGTTATAGTAGTACCATTTCAAACTGTTGAACTTTTTCTACCGTTTCCAGGGCCCATGGCAACAATTCTATTTACGGGAGTGGTGGAACAAAGCTACATTCCACACGCGATAGCGTACGCGGCGTGTCTGGCGCATCAAGCGCGGCGCTGCATAGAAAACACTTTTAATTTCAGCAAACCACAGGTGAGTTTATATTTTCAGCTGGATAAAAATATTTTGTTTTTGTTTACAAGATCACTCGTGTCGGGTTGTTTCGGCTGAATATTGCTTTTTATTTCTAACGCTAAAAAAATAATTTCAGCGTCCATTGTTGTAGTATTTTGCTGTTTTGGTATGCTACGTATTTTATGACACAATAAAAGGGATTTTATTATTCGGTGTAGTAACTTTAGCTCGCTATGTTTTCTATTATAATGGTTAATTATATATACAGTTAGCTAATTTCAATCGAAATTGAACTACTTTAAAGCTTGATTACTTTGTCTTTTATTGAAAATTTGGTGAATAGTATAAATGATTGCAGATAAAAATACCCAACTGTGTAACACCCGAAGTGAGTAGTATGTCCGCTCCGGACGAGACTCGAAATGAAGGAGCAAGCGGGCGGAGAGTCGTCGTCGCGTCCAGCGTGATGTCCGACGAGCGACCGCGATCCGTATCCGCTACCGCTCCGCTTATCACACTAAATATACCTTATTCGTTTCTTTACTTTATTACACCTTTACTGCGTTGGATTTTGTAAAAAATTAAACGAGTTTTTTTGTAAGTCACAAGATGTAAATAAGAATTGGGTTTTTCAAGTTTTTCACAGAAGAGTTTTGTGAGCAATGTGTTGAATGATTTAATCACGAATAGTCGGTTAAGATTTGACACGGTGTAGATTTTAATGACGGGTTTTTCAAGGAATAACCGGTGGGAATATTTTATGATACACGTATTTCGCACCGCTTGATTAAATATCATGTATTTGCCGTAATTATGATTTCGATTGAATTATTTTCTTAATTAATATAGGCCGCTAAGTGTGTTCTTTTATAAGAGTTTCGTATTTTTGTAAATATACACCTAATTTCAAACATTTTTCACGGATAATATTAATGAATCAAAGTGTTGCAAGTTGGTTTAATGAAATGAATGTAGCTTTCAGGGTTCTCATGACTACTTCTTTAGTGTTAAATATTTATTTAATTTGTCTTTATAAGTTTTTAGACCTTTCACAAAGGTAGATCAGATTAAAGCAGGAATTACGATTTACTTATTTTTCGTAGTGGCTTGTTTCGTGTTCAAAAAATTCAGATCCAAAGTCCAATATGTAAATAATAAATAATAAAATACTACATTATTAACTTATTCTCCGTTTCAGCAAGTCATAGTAAATTACATATTATTAGAACAAGTTTGTTACTTCAGGAGTTAACAGGCATTTTCTTATCACGTTACATTTCAGAAATCATAGTTCTCGAAACGAGCGTCTATGTTAACTAGTGAAGAATTGTGTTTGTACAATATTTATTATGCTCTAAATAAAGAATAATGTTCTCTTGAGATGTTATTTCTAAACCGTTTGTCAAAGTTCTATTGGAAATTATATTTTGTAGATACAAATTCACTGTATATATAATAATTGGTAATGTAAATAAATTATTGTAATTATCATTTGTTGTTTTATTTACCACAATGAAAGGTATGCAAAATAATATAATTAATAAATTATTCAAGGTAACAAACTACACAAAGACACATATAGTCATGAAACTCTAATGCTTTTCTAAGCAACTATATTTCCAAGCTTATAAAACTCACAAGCAATAACTATAAGTTAAATAATTTATAAAAAAAATCTAAATTTATTATAATATTAATGAATACTTTCTACATCAAAAAGCGTAAGGGTCTTAAGAAGGTTCTTTGGGCACATTTTTTTCCAAATACCTGAAAACATTTCTATAGTAAACAAAAAGGGGAATAAGAGTGATCAATGTTCGGTTCCGTTTTATTCTTATTTTGTAGAGATATTATTTATTAGCTTAATGTAGGTGTATTTTGGATAAAGCTCTGTCTATTCCTTTGAGGAATTCAGGCGTGAAATTACATTTTTGTTATTTATGAACGACTTTTATTACCCAGCAATTTATGTTATCTGTTTTCGAATAATCTTAATAAATGAAAATTTAGAAATTAATCATCCCGAACTTGAAAATATTATATTTCAAAACTTGTAATATCTACAGTAAAAGTCAATATTTGAATATTATTATCGCTAGATCATGAATTATGTCTATCGTTTGTATTAGAAAGTTTTGAAGGTAAATTATCGGAAATTCAGTTGGAATATTGGTTATAAAGAGTGAAGACTATAACCGACCTAATTTGTTACTGTGAAAATTTAATTAATGTTTTTTCTTTTAAAGCTTGTTTTAAATATTTCAAACTAATAATTTAAAAGAAATGCCAGTCTCTGTATTTTTTGTAGCATTAATATTGTGCTACTGACCTACTCTCAATTCTTAATTAAAAATGAAATCCTCATAAATATTGCCTCATCATTGAGTTCCTTGATACTTCAAAGAGAATGCACGAAAATTCAAAGCTGTAACGATTCTTCATGAATTATAATAATGTTAAAGCGTATTAATAAAAGGAATAATTATAGCAGATAATAAGTTAACTTTCAATGTTATGGGAAAATAAACGGAACAGAACAAAAAAAAAGACATTTTAATAATTATTCAATATATATCACTTGGTGTATAGGTACACACCAAGTGGAGTTATTCAAATCAAACCTTTGGACTGGTACATTTCTTCCTTTACTAGTCAAAGACCCCCTTTTTAGTTAAAAAAAACTTTGACTTTTAAACATTTTATTTATTCATTTATTTATTACACTTTATTATACATGTACATACCCATTTTGTTTTAATTTTAATAATATATATGTATATACACCAAAAAATAACGTACAAAAGGCAGCCATATTGCTAACTAGTAACATTATCAAATGTGCTAGCGCTTATGAGTGGTACCGTCATTCGGCGTAAAACCGAGGTTGCTTTATAGAATCTAGCTGAAGATGACGTTGTACCTGTACCTGTAGTATGCTTGTATTATGAATTTCTGACATTTTCCTACTCTTTTAAGTCTGATAATAATTTTAATAATGCTCAAGCGATCAGAAAAAAACCAGGAAACCATAAAACTAGATAAGACATCTCTATTTAAAAATGTATGTAGAAAGTAAATTATCGACGAACATATTCTAATTGTTTGTGGGTCCAACAGTCTTAAAACTCACTATTGAATCAAAGGCTGCTTTTTTAAATCTCATAATTATTACTCAAATTAAGTGTATTCACTAAAAATTAATATCCTATGCAATCATTGGGCTACATAACATTTTTCTTTTCCACTTGGGCAACGTATGCAATAGAGAATCAGCCAATAAATAAGAGATTCAATAAAATGGTTGTACGACAATAGCTTCATTCAATTTAAAAGATTAAAAGTCTGAAAGCATTCTAAAGAAATACATTTCTACAGACACAATGCATAACCTTGAACTCGCATGCTCCCATTCTCTTTTGATGCTTCAAACAATAATTATTGATCAAGCGCTTGAGTCCTCCTCAATTGCTACGTATAAACTGGGATAGTGCTTAGAATGTATTCACGGAGTCTGTATGAGGATTCTAACAATGCATGCCTTTAAACAAAAGCTTTCCAGGTAATGGTTATTAAAAGTTAACAATCGCTGATGCTAGTAAGACGCAATTAACGTTTTACTATTCAGATATCAAATACAAAGCTACAATTTGCTGGGAATTTTCTTGATAGATTATAGACAACAAAAATAGCGATCGTAAAAATATAAGCCACAAAATATGTTTGCAAAGGAATCGAAGCTCAAAGAAAAAATGCTTTTAAAAACTAGAAGAAATCGTTCAGTTTCTTTTATGATAAAACTGCTACGGAAAATGCGGGAAACCTAGACTTAACTTATCCTTTTATGCTGCTCGATACTTTTGCCTGAAATTCTCGGCGTGAATGTCAAAATTCCTGCCTTATATAATAATATGTTCTACGATAAAGATTATTTCTCAATTTTAGTAACATTAATAAACTTTCCTTATGTAAACATATTTTAAGTTTAGTTTTTAATTCAGTCTTCATAATGATTTTATCTGGAATTAATTTTGGCAATAAATGATTATTATTATTATATGACACGCACAGATAGTTACAGTAATGTAAGTAGATTTTGATGTTCGGAGCTTTAATTCGCGCTATAATTGTGCAACCTCACACTGTAAATAATAAACTTATTCATCAATGACATACAAACATATTCCTTGTAAGGTTGAATATTAACATATCAATGTATGTAAAAAATATGTATGTAGGTATTATATTTCTTAAATAGCTTGAATATTTGCTTTATAGAATAAACACAATATATTAGTATTTGTTCGAGAATTTTATAATAAAAATATTACAACGTTGAAAAAAGGAGTCGTATTTTAGTAATAAAGAACAAGCCGCTTACAGCTCAAAATCCGAAAGCTATTTAGATTTGCGTCGGCTACAAGATTGATGGACGGTTTCACTAAAATGGTTTCCACGAAACCACCAGTTAGCAAAGTCACAATAAGTGGAACTGGGCTTGAACTATGGCCTGCTTTCAATATGAACTTAAATCAATAAATGCTTTGTAACTAACAATAAGGTTATATAGAATGTTTTACTTTTCCGATAAATTAAAAAAAAATACTAATTTTACTACCGTACGCAAACTATACTATAGATAAGCATATATTTCTATTGTAGCTTTTTTTATTTACGTGTGAAACTTCAAACATCATCGTCAATATATTTATATAGTTGAATGAATTTAAAAGTTGTAATTCTTTAGCTGTATTAAAATTAAGCGATACAAGTGGCCTAGCATTTAATACATAGAGACTTGGCAATCTATTGTATATCGGGCATTTTATTTACGTAATTAAATCTTTAGAAATAAAAAAATATTAATAGGAACTATTTTAGCATACCTACACTTTTCTTACATCGTTAAGTCTTCACGCCACAGATGAAACGTTAATTCTCAACGTTTGCAACTTAAGTATATTACCTGTACTTCCCAGCTCATCTCAATTTTAAGAGGGTCAAGAACTATTCAAGGTAGTGAAAGTATGTTCGCGGTCTTAAGACAGTTTTAATTTAACGAAGTTTGAAAGCTGCAGATAATTCATGAAATGTATAAGAAGGTACGTTTTCATGGAAATTAACCTAATTAACTGTACTTTTATAGTAGTATAAATGAAATTAGATTGTTGTACAGTAAAAATTATATTGGAAAATTCGTTGTAGTAATCTTTAGTAATTACAATATATACGGTGGGATGCTTTTATTTTGGTACTCTTAATGAGGTTTTAAAATGCTAGCTACGTGCATAAGGTAGACAATTTTATACACATATACAATCATATTTTGCACAGTTTCAGATACGCAAGTGTTTAAACAAAAAACTGAATACCTAATATTCCATACTGCAAATCTTTCTTGATTTAAAAATAGCCTATAAATAACAGAGTCCAGCTGAAGTATAGAAACTTATACAAAGGTTTCTGTACAAAGTCTACAAACTTCCACGTTCTTTCACAGTTAGAATACATAGAACTTATAAGATAACTTTTTTATTAATTATAGGGGGCAATTTGCTACCTAATTATAAAAAGTAAAGCTTCATAATAACTTAGATTGAAGAAGGTTCGAATGATCCTCACTATGTTTCGGCGGAGTGATACAGTCCTTTTCCTCGACATGGTTACCTATGATTGTAAGATAATATACTATGAAATACGCTCACCAAATTTTATCCATACGTTTATTTAATGTAAAAAGGTTATCTTTAATTTTTTTTTAATGAATGAAATAAACCATTCTATAGTATCTAATACCGACATTATTTCACAAGATATTTGACGTAGATTGTTGTTAAAACGTGTTGTACGTGAGTCTTAGAAAGGGTTTGTTTTATAGAGGTAAAACAAAAGCAATATTGCGTATTTCCTCCGTAACAGGTATTTATCAGGCGGAAACCGCCTTTTCATATCCAACTTTTATAACTTTAGGAACAATACAATACACAGGTTACCGCTTCGATAATGATCTGATAACTGAAATTGTTCGAAAGAAACTTTGCAGCAAGTTCCATAAATTTCAAAGGGTAATATGTTATGTAGCTATATATTTCAATTAGAATAATAAT
>JADANM010006502.1:5277693-5347913 GCA_026213755.1 Eurema hecabe
AACAATAAGCAAATCCTGTTTATAAAATAAAATTTAATATATATTGTAGCTGTAAAGTTGTAGTTTTATTTTTTTAGCTAAAATAAATTTCGTTTTCGCATTAAGTTAAGCTTTCGTATACCAATAAAATGAAAAGTCGAAAGGCTGTAAGATATTTTTGATAGATTTACAAGTAATCAAGAATTAACTTCTAACATCGAGTAAGTCTAAATCCACAATATGATTGATTTTTTATGATTGATCTTTTTATGTGAAATTTATTGATCTACCAAGCTGACTAGAACAGCCTTGTTCACCCTGACCTTGAAAAATTACAAGTAGAATCAATCAAGAAAAATCCGCCAAGACAAGATTGAGGTCGCAACAGTTTTTCACCTCTTAATATTAAGTGCCTATTATAATTAATTATCAGCGATAATCGTCAAGACTCTAAAGACTTTTTGCAAGAATCAAATCAAAAATGAGTACCATGCACCTGTCTATGAATAACAATTCCAATAAGTTTAAGGAAATACTTAAGCCTGCCTGTACCTACCTGCTGTAGATGTTTCTGTCAAAAGACAACAGATCCCTTATGTTTGAGACTTTTGTTTAGAAGCGCAAAGACAACGCAAATCAGTCACAAATCAAGCTATATATTAAACGCTTTTAATAAAAACGGTAATCCCTGGAAAGAAAGGTACTACTACCTACCTACCGATATATTTTTGATGAATAACTTACTAACATATCCTTAATAACATAACCTATTCAATAAATACCTTATTCATTTTCGTTAACACACATTTCATATTGCTAAAATACACACGTTTTTTTTAATTCAAAAAAGTTTTATAAATTGTTTTATGAATGATCAATTAATAAAATTTATATCCGACGACAGAGGACAGAGTGATCTATCAAACGTCTAGACTCAAGATAAATCGCTAAAATTATGTACCAATATTTTAGCTGAACTTTCGAGTTTATACAAATTTCTGTGGAAGTTTATACGGGATATTACTAAACTTATCTCACTTGACAAACTTTTCTCGTGTGTAAAATTATGTTATACGAGCATAGTATTATTATAGAGACCAAAAATAACACATCGTTAATACTGGTGTGTCACGCATTATTGCAAAATATTGAAATTGTTAAACCCATAAAAGCATTAAAATATTATACGAAGAATGTATTGTGAATGTTATGCAAAATTTTCATTTATTTTACGTTATGCATAAATGTTTGTTAAACATTGAGGATTTGGGAAATTTAAATGAAATCTTAGCTTGGCTTAACAAATAGTAACGATGTTTAGTCCAAAATATAAACAATTTAGTGTGTATTGATCTATGTTTTTTTATAGAACATGCTTTAAAGCAAGGAAGATCGTTGCCATCTTCTACCGCCTTTAAAAAACCAGAGATGATATTATGGCGTTAGGCGATTCTCAAAAGTAAGTTCTTATTCATACCTTTGGAAGCTAATATAGAGTTTCTTTAACGATAAAATATGATAAACGAAACACGAAAACACCTATTTATATTCATGTTCGTAGAACGGATGGACTTGAATATTATGTTCTCATAAATCATAGCAAATAACCAGTTTTTTACGGTTTAAATAATGTGAAATACAACACATAAAAATATGCTGAGTTTTTATGTTATATAATATGTATTAAAAATAGTACTCTCATTTATATTAATTGACGCAAAAAAATAGATATGGCCATACCCTTGAACAATTTTAATGGTATTAATTTTTTTTTCTTTTTAATTTAAATACACCATTTGCTTCACAGAAAAAGAGCTCCAAATATCAAAGAGACTCTATGGGGACAAACAAAACAATCACTTTTATTATTCACAAATTGTAACTGGAATTGTATTTCTGACAATTAATTACGATGCTAAATCTTCGGATAAGCGGCATTGTGTTTTTCAAAGTTTTAAATAACCATATTCCGCGCTCGTAGCACTCAAACGGAAAATTTAATTTATTGAAGGCCATTTAATTATTTATTTAACTTAAAATAAAAACATTACGGATCGCATATTGCACAAATGAAGTCTTATTTGACTGTATAATGCTGTATTCTGTATGAGTCTTCTCATTTGATATTTTATTTTACGATATAGGTATTGGTTCATTATCTTTGCATTTGTTGCCTCAAAAACGATTGCACTCAATACAATTTACTTGTAAGGTACTGATAAAAGAAAAGATTGACTTTCTTCCTTTTTAAACATTCATGTTTGTGTCAAAGATACGATATTATTACGATACCAATATTGTGAAACTAGTATTTCGAAAATATTGTTATTCTAAATAAATTCGTATATGAAACTCGACAAGACGCTCCAATTGAAATGATGCATTTTGCATAAAATCGTTTCGTAAAACAGACAAATTGTTTTCGAGAACTTTCTCGAGAATACACTCTAAGATTTATCGTCAAACGGTAACTCTTCGAATATGCGCATCGTTTGAATCGGAACTATAAATATTCAAATAAAGAACAACGTCGCCTTTGAAATTGATACTTTGTCTATGGTCGATCCATTTTATTTTGTATCATAGTTATCCTAATTGGATGTATACTCTAGTATTGAAATTGATATTCGAGAGTACAAAAGAGAAAAAGTAAAAAGATTACAAAAGAATTTTACATTCAATAATTTTACAAATTATCTAAATACTTACATACTATAAGTTGTGACGAGGCGATGACTAGACTAATCAGAGTAATCATGTCTTTAGTAATTTTATAAGTTTTGTTTAATATTGCGTAACGTTCTTTCAGGAAAATTCACCTCTCCTCAACTGAAAAAATGAGATGGACAATTTATTAATTAATGACGCGTGATTTAAATATCATTAATTTTTTACTTTCTGTATTTTATAAGGGGTTAAATAAAGTGTTTACAAGTTCTAACAAGCGTCTACAAGCGTTATTACAAAGGTTTTCCATTTCCCTGCTAAGTGTGCCTATTTTAAAGGGATTACTGAATGGAGTCGACCCATCAGCGAACCCAAACAAAACTTCAGTCCTTACCGTAAAACTTATTTATTAGATGCCTGACAGTTTTGACAGGGTAAACACGAGATAATTAAACGAACTGCCCGTCTCATTTTTATACGTAGTAATTTTAAAGTTTTCATGGCTTTTCTATAAGTACCTTTTCCGCACTTTGTACATAGTGCGTGCGAAAAGTTCGTTTGTATGTTTAAACGCGTTGATATTATTATCAATAATGAATCGGTATATTATGATAAAGTATTTTATTTAGGTGCGTGGGCAATCATCGCTTATATAAATATATAAATAATTATCTTAACTTCTAAGATATACATACCATTCGTTTCTTTTAATATAGGGAATATTAAGATGTAATTTGAAGTACAATTTTAACGAGTTCATTGCACTCACTCTACTCCATAGTTATATAAAATTTCATGTAATTTAGATGCACAATTGTATCGAGTAACCTTCATAAAATTTGTGCACATTTAAACTTAAAACGGGTCTTTTAAAAATGATACTCCGAAAAAACAAGAACGTAATTTTATCCTTGTCTAGCTCATAACGATAGACAGCAAAACGTTGTCAACAATAGTTTTTTTTAACAAAAAAAAACAAAAATTCGGAAATACTTTACTGATGGAACGTCGAGGTTGTTTACATTAAAACCAACATTATACCGAAATTCGAATTTGTTTTCGTTAATTATCCTCTCTTTAGCTTTACGTAGGTATAACCCCAATTAGCCAAACAATTGCCTAATTTACTTCGCGAATTCCGCCGAAATTAACTCCAATAAAGACTGATGAAGCTGTAGAAAAAACTGTTGAATCCTTTCCATCATAGGAACTCTTTTTAGTTGAATATTGCTCATGTAACAAGATCTTTATTAATGAAATTATCCTTAGTTTAACAATGATATTCTATAGAGATTTATACGAAATAAAGTTAAAAGTGCAGCTTACCAAAGGTTGATGTATTTACCGGCGTATCTGAAGAGCTAACTAGCTGGAATACGCGTGGGGATATATTAAAATTTCAGTTTGCAAAATAATTGCTTCGAAGAACATTTACAAACAGAGAAGGTGCCATTACTATGAAACGTCATGTATGTATTCACAAACCAGCCTTAATGAGCTCCACTTGCAACGAACTATGTTGGTAATCTAATCATAATATTACTTCAATTGAAACATTTCGAAAATGAAATTTCGAAATAAATGTTTTTGAATAATTATAAACATAGCGGTGTTAACAGCATGTTCTTATTCTCTTATGACATGCAAAGAAGCCCACCCATAATGTTTCTGTTATAAGAAATTTTACCCTATAAATTTACCCTTTAAATAAGTAAAGCTATATTGGATGTAATATACTCAATTGGCAACCGCGCCTAAACCGTTCACAAACAAATATCTATAATTAATCTTTATATGGTCTATATAAAGTTCAATTATTCTAATTCAAACCCTAACGAAACTTTCAAGTATTTATAATCGTAGCTATTTCTAATATCTATTATACGAGGCCTAATTGGTGGTTTAGTTAGAAATTAATCGAGCGAGATCCCTTAGGGCTATCCATAACTAGAGTCTGGAATTATTGATGAAGATCTCTTTATGAACACGATTCCTCCATCAAACTTATCTGTCACCCGCAATTACCTTTGACCCTTTTGAGTTGTTAGAATAGTCTATATTGAATTACAACTTGCAACATAAATATAAACGCACGAGAACAACTCGAAGCACCTAATCGGAGATTGTGTATGTTCCTATGTAATCACGTTGTTCTAAATTTCGACATTTTATTACAGGAATTAAATAATATTTGTAACAATGATACAAAATTATATTTCATAGTCTTAAAAAATAAGCTATAAATACAGTGACCAATCAATAATAATTAAAAAGAGGTCATTACTCATGAAGTACGAATCACGAAATTACTATTAAATACATTCAACTTTTATAACTATAAATTTGTATCCTTATAGAAAGCGATCATGGACGACCGCAAAGCTATAAAGAATATTTAACTTTTTTTTTACAACAATAGAATCTTTATTTTTGTAAACTTGAAAAACAGCATAATAGGAAAAGACGTCTATTAAATAAACAAGGAAAATAAAACAAAAATAAGGATAAATCCTGTTAAGGTGGTTGAACAAAATACATCAATAAAAAAGGCTTGAATGCCTTAATGGTAAATATATTGTTTTAATATGTCTTGGGAGTTTTTATTCCAAATAGTACTGAAGAAAAACATTATTGTATTACTTAATTAAATCCTGTTCACATATTAACGCATGACATATTCCCAACTTCCCAGTTTTACCAAACGAAATTAATACACAACGCAAATGTTTGTCCAATCTATCACTGTGATAATATCTGGAAGGGTATTCTATTAACCGGCTAAATTAATTTTAACCCCAAGACTCCGAGCCTCCACGTTTAATATGAGGGTGTCTAATGATATAGTGATTAAACTGCTTTGATTGCTAAGAGCCTTTGACATCATGTCTTTACAATGTGTAAACAATAGCACATCATCTATACGTATATTACGGCTATGCCCACAATCCCATTAGTGGTATTTTGCAGAAGCTAACGTAACCTTTTAAGAATGTCAATTTCATTGCACCTCGTTTGACACTTTAGCTAAGAATTTAACGTAAAAGGACCTTTTAATAGAACTCGAAAAATCAATAAAATGCTGAAGGTACATTAGAGCTTGAACGCTAGAACGAAGCATTTCAATATTTGCTTTTTACTTTCAAATCTGCGATAGAAATGTTTACGGTAAAACGTGTACGGATGAAGGATGAAATACTAAAAATGGGCAGAAAGTTTGTTATTTGAGATATCAGATCCTAGTTCGTAAGGATAAATAAAGCGACTCCCTAAATCAGCAAGCATTAAGTATTTCATAATAATAGTTATACATATAACGTTATTAAATTAAGGCATCTTTAAAGGCACATTCTATATATGGTTATAAAAAACCATAACTTGTCAGAAATATCATTGTAAAATTATGTACAAAATTCTATTATAAAGGTCGTATGCAATATAGACTTTAAGAATGTAAACACAACATTAATTGGTCTTTTTGGGAAAACATTTATGTAACACATGCGCTTGCCTTGTTTTCATATAATTTTACGATTTTGTTTTATTCAAACGGCACGGGAACAGCGTTTAAATGGAAGGACGCTCTATTTCCCTAACAAAACGAAATTGCTGTAAATAGCCTGAGGCTTGAGCTTTTCTTGTGCCAGATTTGTATATGTAATATTTAAACTGTTACATCTATTGTCAACATTCATGAGAATTTGTCTTGAAACACGAAGTTCGATGCCCTATAATTGTTCGTGTAAATTTATAAATAAAGATACTATAAATCTTTAACAAACACTTAGAAGAATGACTTAAGACAAAAATTACGCAAAAACTTTAGTGAAGAAAAAATAAGTTTGGTGATAGTATACATGAATAATATTAATTAAGTATTTATTCACATTAGGTACCTATTTTTGGTGTTTGTTTTTAAAATCTGATAACTAATTTCGAAGGTCTTTTCCTATATTTACTCGCTTAAATATTACCTCTGTTATAATATATCACAATTATTAAATTTAAAACAATTTGAAGACACACTTCAAAGCAATAAGTTGAAGTACTTTTGATACGTATAACAGTATAAAAATGAACATTTTAACACTTAAACACGTCAATGTATTATTCAAGCCGGCCCGCTGTGGAGTGATGAAGGTTGAACTTAACATAGTTGTATCAACTTACCTTTAGTTCAGTTTTGTTCCTATTTCTCAGCAAGAACAATAGAATAATAGGAAAATATCTCCCCTTTCTCTTTCTATTCTTAGTACTTTAATTCATTTACTGTATTGGTTATTAAATTAAGAATTAAATTAAAATAATAACGACATGAGGCTGAGTGAAATCGATCACTGATGAATCAGTCCCAATCTGTCTATTAATTTGTGTAACAACTAACCTAACATTTTCTTTGCATGTTTTGAATCTTAACTTAAGCAAAAAAATTCAATCAAATGATTATATACAAGAAAATTTCATGGTATAAAGCAGTGACTACAATTAAAGTGGTTCATGTTCACATTTTAAAGCAGTCACAACTGCTGTAGACCATAGCTCACATCTGGTCATGTAGCTGTCAGGGGAATCCGCCTGATAAATTGCTTTTCGCAATCGTAGCTTTAAAATTCTATGAAATGAGAAAGCAAGGATATATCAAGTGTATAAGAAGATTGGAAACCTGTTTGTACCAATATCAGAGAATTATATTTGGAATCCCTATTATAGGTTATAAAAAAACTTATACAAATTTTGTGAAATAACGAAACATAATATGCGTTTTTACTCTGGTATGTACACAATTGAAAGTTTTAAATGTCAGTAATACAATGAATTTTCCTTTTAATTTGGTTTAGTTCACACTTAAAAGCCGTTGTCTGGGTGGCGACGATTTTTAAGATCTGGGTAAACTTAATAAAGGAATAATTTTAAACAATTTATGTAGTAATAGAAATATTTCAATTAGCTAGGTTAGCTGTATTACTAGTAGATAATAATATTTTATGAGATTATCATGAAAAGTAATTTCAAATAGCACAGATTCTGTTACAAAAATACTAATACCATTTAGTTCTCTTTGTTTTAAATATAGAAATATGGTAGACAATTTCTGAGCGATATTCTTTTGAAAAGCACATGTTATTTCCTTCTTCCGAGGCTATGAGAACACAAAGGAATGTGTAAAATGTCTATTTTTCATTACCCGAAAGTAATGATCATCCATCACATGATATATAATCTGACCGAAATGTTACGTGCAGCGCCTCTTAGATCGCAAGTTTGATGAATGGTCCGTCTTCAAACGACATATTATTTTTTCTACAGCTTAATGACAGACAGGTCTAGAAAACATCTCTATTCTATTAGGTATTGACTACTTGTTTAGGGTTGCTGTAACTAGGTCCCTAAACGTACTTTTAAAAACTCTGCAGTCTCTACTCATGAATGTAGCATTAAATAAAGAAGAAAAACATACACTATACATCACTTATACACACAAATATTAACGCATTCAAAAACATAAAATTTAGACATGTGTTATGTTAACATATAGAAACAAAAATAACTACCAACTTTAACAAATTCTTTTGCATGCTATTCTGAAATTGAACCTTTCCATACCTCATTTCATTCATCGATCAAACTCAAAAATATGGATATATACTCAGGAGACTTTAATCCAATATATTAATTCTTAAGGGCTAAAGTTACCAACAGGAAGTAGAAGCTTTTTATACCTTTTTCAACTTAAATTCGATTAAAATTCTGTGCTGCGTTTTTGTTTAAGATATCAAGTTTCTCAACTTACTTCTCTTTCGATTTCGAATACTTTGTGTTTACGTCTCCAATAAATCGTGTGTTCTATTTAATGCTTCGTCATCTAACCTACAATATCTTGCAGAATATGGCAATACGTTGAACGACATGTCATATGTCAAAAGGCGGGCTGAGAAACCAAGGTGAAACAAAATAATATCTTAGTTTAATATATTGTGATATGTTTCGATTCCTTATTAGTATATTTTAGTACGCCAACGCTTCGCAGGCTGCGTAATATTTTAAATGATATACAAAAATAGTAACACTCTAAAATTACCCAAATAATTTAAGATGCGAATTTAATTTTTTTTGGGTATGGCAATTATTTTCGCCTTACTTTGACAGTTCGCAAAAAATCTGTCAAAGTGACGTTGATGGTTTTAAATTTAGTGTCTAAAAGTGGGAGTTTTGGCGGGGATCTGAAGGCGTCTATTTGTAATCTCGATTGAATATTCCTTTTTTGGTGCTTAAAGTGATTTAATGTATGTTTGTGATAGTGAATCATGCAGCATTCATTTGAGAGCGCATAGTAGCGCCGTTCCGATTGCTCCAAGATTCGTCGAGGGTTTTTTGTAAAGTTCACTATCACTTTACAAAAGACAAAGAAAAATATAACTAAAGACGTGGCTGTATGAGCTTTGTCCCTTTGCCTTCCCACTAAATGGGAGAATTATACTAAAAAAAAAATGTCTAAAAGTTTTATAGTAGATAATTTTGTTGCGATCCTTTTCCATTTCATCTTTAAAATAGATAGAACATAACATTCTATTACCGGAAATGAAAATACTATTGAAATGGAATCATAATAAGGAAGATTATTTATTCAACGTAGTCTACACTTAATCTTGGTATAAGCTGGTTGAATTATAAATAAACAGTTGCCATCGCAATTCCGAGTACGAGCCCCATTCATCGCAGCGCGGAGAAGCAAACACAATACGTTGCATTGTATGTTTATCTTTTATTTACTAAGTGCTGCACTCGACTTTGCACGGGTCAAATCGTATTTTATTCTAAAAAAAAAGTTTTTTACTTCGCACTATGTTTCCATAACTATAAAAAAATAATAAAATAAACTTTAAATAAATCAACGAGCCGTTTTCTCTAAAAATAAACCGTAAAGAAAATCTCTGACCGAATTTCAGACATGTAAGTCAATGCAAAATACATTTATTATATGAACTTACCTGATACTTTCTCGCCTTACCAAAACAAACGGTCTTGACAGGCAATATAGTGATAAGGATTTGTCTTCTCTTAGGGAGCTCGCACTTTATTTAAAAAGCCCTTCCGAAAATTACGACTTCGAATCCATTTAGCACTATCTAATGTACCTTCAATCTACATACCTATACAAAACAAAATCGTTACGCTTATCGTAGCTAGTAACATCCTAGAATTTTTTACAAAAAAACTACATCTCGTTAGCGTTAATACTTAATACATAAAATCACACCCGAAAACAGACGTACTTGTACAAATTGAAGAATGTGAATAACTTGTTCTCTTGGCAGATGTACAAAGCGAAGTGTTCTTTGTTGTAGTAGAAAAAACCGCGCTTTTTCAACAATGCCTCTCTGAGTGACGTCACGAGATACAATCTAGTTTGTTCCTATACAATCCCTCGGCTTCACAGAATTCAGCGCTTTAACTTTAGATTTATAGAACCAATTCGTTCGTCACGTTTTTCATTCACGATGAGGACAATAATGTTTATCTTGACGGAGAGAATTTCGCTATGCATTTGAATGTATTATTTAAAGCTATACAGCGGAAACGGTTTAACGTTGAATGCATATCGACGAATTCGTATATATACAGATTTGTGCGAGAAATAAATTAAATTAAATATAAAGAACTTTCCGAACAACAAAAATATGAGTACCAATAAGTAATGTACTAACGCCAAAACGTTATATGTGTTTTTATAATAATAAATGATACTGTACATAAAAACATAAGTACAAAACTTCTTTATAAACATCATCGATAACGCTATACTTACTTTATGTAAAAAGTTTTCGAGGCAAAAAGTGTAAATTACTGAAGTTAACGATGCGTTATAAGAGGAAACACTCATAATGCTTTAGATGATAATAATTTATTACTCTATTATTGAATAAGCAATTGCATTAATAATAGATATAGCATTTCATACGTTAAATCTCACTCACGTAAAGAACCTCTAGAGTCTAGAGTGTAAACTCACTTACATAACAAAGATAATAAAAACCTTTTGATTAGACTCAAAATAAATTGTAAAACCATTTTTAAGCTATGTTCAATTAAATTATTTTCATTAGTGATTGTATTGAGTACAGTATTGGCACAAAGCATATTAAAATAAAAACTCAAAAGATATATTCGCAGTATAGATAATAACTGGGTTCCTAGCATTAATTTACATCTCTGCGAAGAACGCTGCAGATAATGGCATTTTCCATTGTCAATTGTTTTATTGAACCTAGGAAAATTTTCTCATAATTTTAGTATTGAAAATATGGTTGTGTTTACTTTGAAGGTAATTTGAATTTGAAGGTATTTATATAAAGAATCTTACACAGCTTTTGAATCTGATGATCAACTGAACTAAAGTCTTTTGTTATAGAAAAGCGGTCAAACGAGCAGAATTACTTACGATCAGGTATCCCACCTGATCGTAAGTAATTATGTCCGCCCATAAGCATAGGAGGTCTGAAGAACGTGTTGCTAGCCTTGACTTGGGGATGGAATAGGAACTTTTCTCTATTAAACATTCAAAACCGTTAATAATTTGAATACTGTAGATTGTACTATTTGAACACAGTACTGAATCACCAATTATCGAGATAACGAGGAAGGTATTCCGTTTTATGTAGAGAGGTGAGAAATACATTTCAAAGATATCGAAGGTTATACGTAGTATATTAAGAAAGGAGAGTGCCTTAAGACAAATAATAATGTAATATTTATTCAATCTAGATTATTAAGATCAACAATCTCTGTAGCGTTAGTCAATATTCTATCAATGTATTATTCACATTTCTATTTTCTATTACATAAATCCTTTATTGGTTTCACCAGCTTTCTATATCGCCCGAAGCTGTGATAAAACTCAATAACAACTTGTACACGTGATACTAAATCGTTGGCAGACATATCTCAGGCATATAATATTGAGAAACACATTTAAAGACCGATTAGGAGTAATTTAAGATAACATCCTTAAAACCTATCAAATTAACACATACTACATAGAGTTTTTTTAAGTGTAGTATTGTTAATAATGATATATTATATTTATCGCTGAAACAATATATTTTATAGATTAAAAAAAAATATATAGATATTATTTAGTAAGGTCTAGATGAAGACTAATGTATTATTTCAATTGCAAGGTGCAATTTTAGTGCAATATATCGTAGCTATTTTAAAATGTTTTAAAAAATTAACCTACAAGCCAGAAAAGGTTAATATTATAAATAAATAATATATTTTTTATGACTCAATATTAGAATTTCAATACATCCAAGTAGTTCTTATACTACCAAAATCAATAATTATCAAAAGTTAAAAAGCTTTCATCCAGTTGGTAACATAGGAATGTATTATTACGCAGCAGCACTGTTTAAATTGATAAGGGTTGGGTTCATTGGGCCCTCTCATATTCACACACACGAAATATTTTAAAGTTCCTCGACTGAACTTATTTGTGTAGGATAATGGAAGGATCTCTTAGTTCTACCCCACTTTGGGTTAAAATAATAAGTTATCTTTGAATGAGCTTGGCGACCTACGTCATGTGTGCGCTATATGTAGCTAATCGAGATTAAATTAATTGTATTATACTATATTTTAAATAGAGTTCTGAGTTTTAACTTAAACTATTTGTTTTCAATGTTGTGTTTTATTTTTTCATTTCAAAAATTATACAGACCAGATTCTTAAACTAAATAATTATTTAGTTAAAAAATCTGGTATATTGTACCCACCAAAAAAAGTAAAAAAGGTTTTAGAATCACAGTCGTTCTCAATTTTTTAATGTCGTTATTATTATTGCATGATGATACATACATATTATCTTCTGAATATTTTTAAATTAAGGTTCCATAAAAGCATCTTTTCTCAAATCAAGCGCTGCAAAATTTACACGCTAGCCTAACAATGTAGTTGACAAAGCCTTAGAAATCGTGTTTCGATTTGGAACGAGACGTAACCGTGCAAGCCACGGGTCAGAGATGCTGTCAAGGGATTATACGAAGGAATAGCTTCGAACAATCTGCTTTTCACGCTACGTTATTGGGAGTTTTATAAACTTCCTACCGATGCGACTTTGGGGTGTAAGTTTTGTAATAACATTTTCAGCTCGACGACGCTATAGCAAGAACTAGAGATTGAGAACTTAGCTTAATGATTTAATTGATTTATTTAATTATTCTATTGTTTATAGCGATTATGGTAATAAAACTGGTACTATGTACATAAAGTTGATAAAAACATTTTATACTTGAATATTATGATTTTAGTCAAAATAATACAAGAGTAATAAGAAGATATTTTAAGTTATAATTTTTCTTGGACGTTTTAAGTTGACTTGAACTTAGAATTCTAAATATAACTATTAATTTTTTAGCTAAAGACTAGGAAGAATTTTTTTATACTTCTTGTCACGTGGGAGTTAAAAATGAAAGTTAACATTATCTACTTTCTGACACATACCTTATGAGGACATTGAGACATAAATACGACTGTAAAGATGACAGTAAGACATTTATTACTTTCAAATACCATTAAACGATTTTATATAATATATAATATGCTATAGGTATGTTTGCGGTATGAATATGAATGCATACAACACCATAAAAAACTTAAACACAAACATTATAGGAACAAAATAACGTAAGGATACAATTTCAACACCTTTTTTTGTAATTAACAAAAGTTTTCTGAAACAAAAAATAAACTATAATATAGAAGGAAACATGTAGATTTACGCGTAAATGAATTGGATCTCTCAATGAAGTAAAGCTGTGACTGTTGGAACTTTTTACTTTTATCAATAAAACACGTCAATGTTTTCACGTGTTGTGCAGAATAATGGCATCAATTTAAACTCCGTTTTTAACTCGTTGCTATTAATAAAGTAAGCAAATTGTTTTCAGTTAACTACAAATAGGTATTTAAATTGTTTTTAATAACAGTCCAAAGGTGAAAGAAGTAATTTGTGAAAACTACGTTCTGATCTATACTCCATACTAATATTAATGTCTGTCTTTCCATCACGCTCAAACTACTGAACCGATTAAAACAAAACTTGGTACAAAGTTAGACTAGAGCTTGGGAAAGGACAAAGGCTACTTTTTAACTGAAAAAAAGGGTTATAAGGTGGGAAGCGGGTGTTGAAACTTTTTAATAATTTTTCGCTTTCACGGCCAAACCACTGAACCGGTTGTTATGAAATTTGGTACACAGATGGTCTGAGAAAGAACATAGGCTACTTTTTCCAGTTAAAAAAGGGTAAAAGGCGGTGATGGGGGGGGGGGGTCAAAGTTTATATGGAGGTCCACGCGGACGGAGTCGCGGGCAACAGCTAGTAGGGTATATTTTAGTATTGGCAATACGTAAGGGTAAATATTTGAGATTGAGTCAGTTACACTTACTCAATAATTTATTACACATCACACTAGAATGAAGTATTCATGCTCTTTGGGAAATAAGACAATTAAGACTTAAAGACTTTTATCAGATGCATCCGTTTGATTACAGTGCTACATTTTTTTACTATAAAGCTTTAATTTCTATCTTATCATTGGCAAAAATTATATTCTTTTTAAATAGCACATCCTTCCATACCAATTCATGTTTAGAAATTCACGTGATCTATTCTCAGTCTCTTAATGAACAGGATCTCAATCATGGCGAGCAAACATTTCGTAAAAGCAAATGTTTGTCTCGACCAAGCGTCACTATAAAAATTTGCTACCGATAATCCTGAGCAAACTTACTCGCTCGCAAGTCTTCTAATTCACTGAGTGAATGAAGGCTAATTGCTTACGTAAGTTCAAAAACGTGCGCACGGAAATTAGGCGTAGATTGTGGAAGTTTCTAGAAAAGAGAAACTCTTATAATATATTTACTATTCGTCCTTATTGTTAAGAAATGCGTTTAACGTACCTAGTTATACTTGTTTTATTGTATTTTTTGGTAATTCATACCGCTTTATATATCTTAAATTTAAAAGCCTCTTCGAAAATTTTTCCTACAACATTTTTGTTATACTGAAAAAGCCACAAATGAAAAATTTACTTCAAAAAAAACTTTCCATGTTGGTTGCTCAATACAAAAGTTTGCCATTATTTAGTCGGGAGCCCACACTTTTTCTTTTCATAAGAAACAAAATGAGAAATATCAATGAGAAAAAAAGTTAAGAACCCAAAATAAATTACACTGTATATATTATAATACTAAACATGTCCTACGGTTTCACCCGCGTAGTTGTTTCCGAGACAATTTATACCGATATAAAGTATTTTTTGTGTTACTCTCGGGTCTGATCTAATCCAAATCCATTAAGTAGTTTGCGTTAAAGTATAACAAACATCCAAATATACTCAAGGACCATCACATGTACATTAATATACTACGATAAAACAACAATTTGCACTCGAATGGAGCTACATAATTCCGTATCAACTAGTTGACAAAGGCGAAATGTCCAACACCATTAGTCACATTCGTGGTCGAAGTGGTATTTTATTGTCAATCCGACTTAATCGCTGATTCCGGAAAAATATGTCTGAAACCCTCGGGTAATCTCATATATCATGCCCGCGGGATCTCATACAGAAGCCATTAACGACCTGTGTGTGCATTACTAGAATGGAAATATGTCACAGTATGACATTATTTGTTCGCATGAAGTTACTATTGCTCAATGTAACCTAATTATAGATCTAACTCTATAATAGTACAGTTAATCATACTAATATGATCCTGATAATGAGGCAAATCATGTAAAAAATGTAAGATTAAAAAAAAATATATTTATTGAATATATGTTTCTGATATAATATTATAGAAAAGAAACGCAATACTAGGTAAGTGAAACCATTGTGTTCCTGGACAAGTAAATATTAATTATGTATTTAAAACAATAACTACAGTTTTTCCCAAAAAATATTAAAATAAAATTTCCGAGTATTTATTATTCACGTTAACATAATATCCAAATAGTTCAACGGCTTTTAGTTAACATTTTCACCGCTGATGAATTATTATTAATTATTTTAAATTAAGAATAAGTGTGAAAAAGGTGCGTCATAATTTTCATAGAAAGATTTTTGAAGCTTTTAAATGTCGCTAACATCACGATAAAGGCTTGGGAAACAACTGCTTGACGAATTTTAGCGGGTCCGATTAATTTTAGTAATTGGAGAAGAGTCCTTAATAGCTGTTACGGGTCGTTTTCATTGTTAAATTAACAAATGAAAATACTCGGAAATAAAATATAACAGGTTAGTAAGGAATTATCATTTTAAAGGTAGGTTTAGGTATTAAAACTTCTATAATGTCGTAAAGTTCGCTTTTTATAAGTTTGACTACTAAATATATTCTATATTTCACATTCACCCAATAAACTTCATTCACAAGGCAATTTTTATCTCGCCCTGGCCACCGTTCACAGAAAATTATTCTTACCCTCAATCCCTCTGACAATTTGATAAGCACGCTGTAAGCCTCCACGAAGGATTGTGTGAAATATGATCCTGCTACGCTCTATTAAATTTCACACAACTATATTTTAAACTTGAATATTTTCACATAACGAAAATTGTAGATATGCATTTTAACTCAAATATTCTTATATAATCTTAAAATATCGTGCATAAGTTTTTATTCTTTCATCTTCGATTTGCAATGTTTTTTTTATCCTTCTAAGCAATAGTTATAATAACAACTTCGACTAAGTTAAACAATCTTTTAGTGATAATGAAATTACACTGTACTACGTTGCTTTCTCTAATGACGCCACAAATTAGTCAAAATAGTAGTCGCCAGTAAGTATGGCGACATTATATGAAACGTAAAAATCTTAAATTGTAATATGCCTATATGTTTTTAATGTATGTCATGTTGGCGACCCTTTTATAAATAAATAAATAAATTATAAAATAAAGATATAGCCAAAAAAAGTTGTCCCAGTAAAAGTGTTTGTTACTCCCCGGTAAATAACATTAGCAAATTTGATATTAACAGTGATTTCTTCCTTTCCAAAACTACCAGCAGTTTGTAAAAATAAAGTGCAATGCCCTAAATTCTTTATCCTAGTACAATAATAGCACTATCCAGGCATTCAGGCACTAATAGAACGAGCTGAAAGAATGCCTTTTATTACACACAATGGGAATCTAAGCAACAGGGAAAATGCAATTCCAGTTGTTGATGAAGAAAGCGATACATTCAGGAACTATTTGATAGCTATAGACGAGTACTTAGACCATACATGGAATTCATTGGTGCAACCTTTGTAACGGTTTTTTCGTTGTGTGTCTATTTGTAGCATTGTGAAGTCTAAACTGGTGAGCTAATTTTGATTTCGTTGTTTTGAAAGGTGAATAAATGAAAATTAATCCAAGATGGCCGCTGCCATATGACGAATTATATATTTTTTCACAGTTCCCTCAATATGGGTGTCAATAAACGGGATTGACTATTAGAATACTATATTTTATGACTTTTAAGTTTGTACTATTATTTAAATATAAGTCGGTGTTTTTTTTTGTAATTTTTAATTTATTGGAAAAAAAAACCTCTTAGACCCAAACATTTTAATATATTACTTTGAAGTTATTCTACTTTGAATGTATTCATTATATAAACGCGTTTGTTTGCCAGATATTTAATGTGATCAAAACATCTACAGTTACCTCATAATTACTTACTTTCGATCTATTTTAAACAGCACAACTTGGTTCAAGTATTCAGTGCCCAATTTTCTTATGTTTCAGATAGGCTTCGTGAGTGTGGTCTTTGCGTGAAAATTATGAAGACATTTTATATTCACTGGATAAAGCAGAAACCGGCTTTAATAGAATTTTGTGAAGAGGATTTCGAGCTAAAGTCACGGCCAGAAAGGACAATGGCACGCCAAAGCTTGCGTGCTCAAAGGAAGTTCCGACAAATTGTGAAGCGTCCCGTTTTAATATGGATTTTACTAAACATGTTCCGCGCATAATTCATGTCAAACAAACTACTATGACACCATTTTATAAATGAGTCGGCTTTGTAAATTAGCGGTGTTAGACATTAGAGCTGGAACTAATATAAAGGGTTATTATTTATTAATACAAAATACGAACGGTAGATACGCTAATGCTTAGTATGTACTTATTAATTATTAACCTAGCACGAAACTGTCGGGTCTGAAATATATATAGCAAAAGATAGCAAAAACATTATCCTTCTGCTAATTTATAATGTATAAGAAGCTATAGCTTCTTACGTTACATACGCCATTAGTAGCTAAAAAAACTATAGTGTCCATTATTTTTCATACAAATAGAATTGTAACAATTTGCAATTTAAATATGTAATTTTGCAAACTACTAGTTTCTTCTCCAAAATCAAGAATCTTGTTTTTCAAACAAGCAACAACGAATGTTTTGAAATTTTTTTATGAACACGCATTTATTTATGAACTTTAGTAGAACATATGTTATGGACATATTTTCCTTTTTGCAAAACGATTTATTAATCCAACATCTAATTAAAAAAAATATATTTAAACCATAAATATATTTTAAATGTCTTTTATAACAAATCACAATGAGACAGTCGTTTAAATAACCAGATTTTCACAAAATTAATCCACATATTTCAATTACAGTTATACTTTTTAATCTTCAAAAGCATTTCGTATAGGTATTAAAAATGACAATAGACTTTAGTTATTGATAAAAACCTCGCTAGCTTTTACTGTCCCAGGAACAATGTGCATATTGGACGCTGCACTATATTCAATATGAAACCTCACCGTTAAAGTATTAAGGAGCGAAGCCATTATTTTAATTGGAACGGATTTGACAATACTAGTTAGCTAGGAGCATACATAAAAGTGTCAATGTTGATTTATTGCACCACTTTTTTATTATAATATAGGGAATAGAAGAGCAAGAGCCACCTGATGGAAAGTGGTAATCAGCGCCCATGGTCACTCGTGGAGCTTGACAGCTCAGAAGTGGGTTGCCGGCCTTTTAATAAGATGTACGCTCCCTTCTTGAAACACCCCAAGTCATCACGCTTACAACTCGACAAGCGCTGAAACTATTTTAATCATTTATCTTGCATTCGTTTTTGTCCATAATAAATATATTTTTATCTAGCAGTATATCTGAATTTTTTAATTATCCATTTTATTATTTTGGTATTTAAATATTAAGGAGGTAATTCGATTGATATTATCGAGAATAAATTACAGAAGTGCACTCTTACACTTACAAAGGTTGTATAAAGTAAGCTGAGCTAAATGCTATATAAATATTAAGGGGACTTATCAATCTAAAATGTTTCACACAGCTACGCATCACTCGTCAAGAGTAAAAGGATTTCCCATTCATAAATAGGAACCCTGTTTTAACGTAATCCTTCTCCCTCACTGTCCATACTCACGAAGCCTGCAAATCTTTTAACATAGTTATTCAACCCTATTGTATACAAAATAACGCGAGATTTTCCATACGACCTTACCCGAGCACGCAAAATAAGTTTTTGTTCGGAAAGAAAAGGGTCATAATTATATTTTCGGATAGATACCTTCACGAATGTATTTATATAAGTGTATAGAGGTTGCAAATCACATTAGGGCACTGGTTGAACCCTTCAGTGTAGGCACAATAAGATTTTCTTCATATTCAATGTATATGAAATAAAATTATACGTAATTTATTATTGTGTACTCCAGATACCTAGTTATAGTATTGGAAATATGAAATGGATCAGAAATACTTTTAATACCTAAAACGAAATTCGGTGAAAAATGTATTGCTTTTATAAATATAAAAGCTATTTTGATTCAAAATGTTACTTTAAGAACATGTTAATGGTATTATTATTATTATATAATATGTTTTCCGTTAGGTATTGATTATATTATAAAGCTAACTAGAATGTTAAAGATTTAGATCTTTCGCAAAGCTTTAATATTATAAGAATATTAAAAATAGGGGTTCGCCAAAATTACTATTTAGATACTAGTATTATTCTTAAATTAAATAACATTTAAAACTGTTACTTATTTAGAATTATAAAAAGTTGTGAATTGGACAGTTTGTAGGAGTTAATCTATTGTTATAGAACAGATTTTAAAAATGATTTTTCTGTTAGAAAGATACATACTCACCATAATACAGTCCCTAATAGTTATTTTTGACAAAATCAACATTTAATGCTTAATAGATCAAGAGCCAGCGGCCCCCAGGCCTTCGTTAAAGTATAAAAGCTGTAAGTTTCTCAATGTATGTCCCCAACACAGATAAGAACTAACCCCGTCTATGAAACTTGGGTCGCGGTGGCTTTCGCAGGTATCAGGTAATAAAGGTGTGTAAAATTGTGTGTTACTTTCGGTATAGTATATAAAGCTGCAATTGATATATGTTATTTGAAGAACCTTCAAATGATGTTTTCTCAATAGCCACGCAGTTTCAGTAGTTCCTTCATGTTGCCAGGCACATCAAAAGTCTAATGAAAGTGCGAGCGCGAGGGATAAATGTGGGAGGGATATTGATCATTTTGCAGGATCCAACCATTTCAATTTTCCCGTCCTGAAAAATGCAAGATTGTAATAACATCCTGTGATTGCATGAAATCTTTGAAATATTTTTCTATTGATTATTGTAGTAGATTAATTATATTATTCCAATAAATTTTATAAAATAACTTTCTAAACATTTATTTGTTGATTCTTAGTTATTGTGCATAATGAATTTTCATAGTAAATCTTGAAAATAGTTTTCAGTGTATACAATAAATGATAGCTAACACATGTATCCCTCGCGCTCGCACTTACATTAGACTTTTGATGTGCCTGGCAACATAAAGGAACTACTGAAACTGCCTGTCTATTGAGAAAACATCATTTGAAGGTTCTCCAAATAACATATATCAATTGCAGCTTTATATACTATACCGAAAGTAACACACAATTTTACACACCTTTATTACCTGATACCTGCGAAAGCCACCGCGACCCAAGTTTCATAGACGGGGTTCGTTCTTACCTGTGTTGGGGACATACATTGAGAAACTTACAGCTTTTATACTTTAACGAAGGCCTGGGGGCCGCTGGCTCTGATAAATATGCGTAAGTTCTAGAAACCATTTGACATTTGGCGACATTAAAGTATTCACACAATTTAATTTAACAGACCTTCACTTTGACGCTATCGAATAATTAATTTTGATCAAACACTCAAACTATCCTTTCCTGTTTATTTATTTTGAGATCTAATATCCTACGATCTAGACTAAAGTAAAAAAAATTTGCTAGGTTTTAACCTTTTCATTTATTGTAAGGTGTATATGAATATGGGTGAACTACATACATAGGTATCCATTTTTTTATTTGATTAAATGCACGAAATATAAGTGAATAAAATATTTTTTAATTTAGATACTCGTATTTTACGATGTGTCCAGATATCTAAAAGTCGTGTTGTTACACGAACCAGTTTGATCACGTTTTGATTCTATAATAAGTCTAATAATTACCGTCTCTTCAAATTTATATAGTACATACTTATTAGTTAAACAAAGTTCTGGTTCGTGCTTAAAAAATTTGAAAATGGAGACATAACTTCTACTATATCACGTTAAGGCAAATTTACATTTGATTTCTTTGAGTTCAGTTAAAATAAGTTTGAGTTATAATTCAGATCTTGAAAATAGATTATGCCAAACCTTTTGTTTGAAAAGTGATCAGTTTTAGGAGCAATCCGTATGGAGCATGGAGTAAAAGAAAGGCAAGGGGTTATTGAACTTGGAAACGTCTTTATAATTTTGAACTAATGTATTATTCTAACAAATGAGTAATATTGTTGCAAACACTCGTTAAATTTATTTCTTGCATACCTATAAATACATATAAAAGTCATATATATATTTGCTCAATCAGTAAAGTAATATGTGGTCGTCGTCGTCATCGTAATAAAAACACTAATGGTTCGAAAAAACAGTTTTTTCACTGAATTGACAGCAAGAAACCGTTAGTAGATCTTTTCAAATAAAGAGCTACAAATAAATTAAAATCTTATGAATACAACAACAAACATAACAATATTTATAAAATATATACATAGTATAATAGATTGTTCATTGAAATAAATTTTATCTTCATAGGAAGTCCGTATTTATTAAGTTCAGGTTTATATGCTAAATGTCGACTCAAGTCAATTGCTTAATAAAAATACCGGCAGAAGTCTCGGAACTATTTGTAATAAGCTCCTTTGTATCGCCAGTATTTGAATCACTTGAATTCGCTTCATGTTTGATGGAAATTTGGGTAACGTTTTCTAGTTTTCATTCAACACGTAATTTGAATATTTAAGAAGGTCGAAGTTACCTAGTGAAAAAAAAATAGAACCATTTATCATATAGATTGCTAACATTATTCTTACAGACATTAGATTATTACAGACTAGTAACATTGTTTTTTTTACATCAATCTTTATATTAAAACAGAATTCATGTACTAATGATCTCTTAATATCTATTATAATAATCTATTTTAATCACTAAAATAAAAAATTCATCCAATAAAAGTAAAATAATTCTAAGAAAATTAAAATTTTCAGTTAAGTGCTATAAAATAATTAATTAAAGCATTCAAGTGTTAATAGAGCTTAATTGCCAAGGTAAGTACCTACTTTATAATACTTAAAATCGTCATGAACTTTTTAATATACCTAATTAAAACAATTCCACGTTTTTTTTTGTTTTTACAATATTAGACAAACAAAATTTGAGTACGTTTTAGTCCTTAGACTTGTAATATAAAGATAGGTTACGGTGTAACTATTATATGTGTATACATTTATACTCACATATTATCATGCAATAGATTCTAAGATTGTTTGAAAGAGATCACTTTCTAATTACAAAAGGCCTCACACATCCAATTTCTTAATAAGAAAGCATCACGTACTTTAAATGAAGCTGTAATAAACATTAAGAGTACCAAATACTTGTATTACTAATTAATTATTTCTAAGGTAATAATTAAATAGTTAACCACAATCGTGCGGTTTAGTTGATTCACTATTAACTTCCATACAGCTGCGGTTAAGCGATTGCTATTACAATGTACTAATTAAAACATAATTATTCAATGAATCTACATTTTGCAGCTTACATGGTTTTGACACAATAATCTCATGACAACTATGAAAGTTATCATAATGTAAAGTTACTAGCTGTTGCCCACGACTCCGTCCGCGTAGATTTTCATATAAATTTTGACCCCCCTTCCCTCCTTATAACCTTTTTTTTCCAGTTAAAGACGGGTTCTAGACCATCTGTGTACCAAATTTTGTTCTAATCGGTTTAGTAGTTTTAGCGTGACGGAAAGACAGACAGACGGAGTTACTTTCGCATATATAATATAAGTATGGAGTATGGATTTGAGAGAAAGGTTAAGATGTATAAGCAAAGCGGCAGTGAGCTGACAGTTTTTAATAAAAAAATGAGCGTATATCTTTCTAAAAGGCCAGCAATCCACTCTAGAGCTGTCTCTAGAGTTATCATACAGGTTTTTTGTGTAGAAAAAGCTGTCAAATTTGTCGCATAAGGAAAGCTTTTAATGTCCATTATTGACACTGATTCATGGAAACCATTAAAATATTATTCACATACATGAAATCATTAAGGCGTTGTATTGTACCCATATAAATAATGATTCCAAGAAGTGATTGTGAAAACTGTACAAAGGTTTACATTGAATTTGATATAATTAATAATAATAAATTATAATTAATCAATTATTACAAGATTTTATGCATACGTAAATTCCGTATTCAAGATACAATATACAAGTACAATAACCAATTAGAGCATTAAAGTATTATTACAATAATAAAGATATTAAAAACATGCCTTAAAATAATAACATTGTAAAATGGGCCTTTCGGGACTCTAGATGATATTTCTTTTTGTAATATATGTGGATAATTGTTTTTTTTTTGTTTTTCACAGAGGCCAGATCTATATCAGATATTACATTTCGATTACTTAGGACAAATCATACATTGGTAAGAAAGCCACTACGTACAAATGTTATACATGGTTGGGTGTGTACTGTGTACTCATAGATTTTAGAAGATATAACTTATATGATACTATAATGATAAACTAAATATTTTTGAGATATCATAACTAAGACACGTCCACGTCCTCTGTTACGTAAAACGGAATATCTCATAAAAGTTACATTACATTGTGTCTGAACCGAACCAAATGTGGCCCAAGCTGGTTTGATTTAGGATTCTGTCACGAACCTTAGCCATGCATAATGCAATAGTTATGCGTTAAGTGCATCGGTATTTCAGTTCATGTAACATGGAAATTCAGGGATATTTGAATTAAACACATTATATACGGTGAAAATAGATGCTGCTTTGCATACGAGCTTAAATATTTGACTATATAATCGTATTATCTACTATATAATCGTTTTTTCGTAATGGAGTAAATTATTTTGAACATTAATTATTAATTTGATTAAAGGAAGAAAGTTTGTTAAAAGTCCTAAATACAAAGAATATTAAACAGAATAACATCAAAAAATATATTTCAATATTTTTATTATAAAGTATTTCATGCCAGTAGTTTATTTTGCGACACAGATTCATAGCGCAACGCATTCATGTTTAGGTATGTTATTTTGTGTATGTTGTATGCGTAGATTGATGTCAAAAGTGAGCTTATAGCTTTAGCTAGTACACGTTAAAATCAGACAATTTTTGTATATAAAAGTCGGTATTTTTATAGTATATTTCAATTAGTAGCCCAAGTAATAAAATCATACTTAAAATGCACAAGTCAGTTCAATTACTTACGTTATTAAAACGTTATTTACGGCTCAAAAAATAGTGTACAAACATTATTGAAAATTCTTTTTACATACGTTTTCTATTTGTATTGTTTTGCTAAGAAAAAATATACTATTTTACAACTTCAACTGAATTTGTTTCTAAGTGTTTTTTTTTATAAATGATTTAGATGATGAAAAGAAAGTATAAAAAACACTGCGCAACACTATATAAAACGATACAAACGATTACAATTTAATTTGAACAAGTCTTCCTTTTCCCCAAGAGTTTGAAGAAGCCTAACACCGGTTCAACCCTTTACATAGTGTTGCTCACAGTCTGTTTAATGTCTGTTGGGCTAATTAAGGCATTTATAAACATCTTTATTTTATAAGTACTAAGATGTAGCTAAAATCATTACGCTAAATTACATTTACAGATATTTACTGCCAACTTATAACTCGAAAATGTCACAATTCAAAGTACACCAGCGCTAACGGCTCACGCAACATGTAGTAGCTGGTAAGATAGACACAGGACTACCGCTATCAATATCACAAAGAATATATTTAGAGTTCAAACATACTTTACGTGAGATCGGTTCGTCATTTAGTGAATTACTTATATAAGTAATAATATTATTACAATTGTAAAAACTTCGACCATCGTCGTTGTAGTCCGGACCTATAAAATTATTGTCACTTATTTTAACATAACAACACATTACACATTCTTTTGATAAGTTCTTTTTTGTAACACTTTTGACATGCGTAATTAACAAAACGACACTCTTCCCTTATGTGATTTTTATATCCGCACACATCACAACACCGAGACACTGTCACGTTGTCGCCGCAGCCAGCCTACGCCGCGCGCGCTCGCTCCACCGCGAACACCGGTAGCTGGGTCGACAGTTCCGCGCGAGCGACGTTGCCAGCCCGCGCGTTCTGCACCGCGGCGCGCGCGCACCGCACTACCTGTGCCAGCTCCAACGCCTTGTTGAAGGTCAAAGTTTCGACGCTTTCAGCGAACAGCCTTTCTTATGTTGTCCGGAAAAACCAAATCTTTGGCGACGCGGTAGGTATCATCCACGAAAGTAGTGAGCAAGTGAGCTCATCTTTTCACTCCAGACTTATCGGTTTCGTCTCCAATGTCGTTCGCCGTGCAGAATGGGATAAAACGACTCCTAAAAATGTTCCATACTTTCGTGCGATGATTGAATGAGAGGTTGCCGCCGAATGCCATCATAATGCTCAATATACGTGCCCACGTACTTTAAATACACCGGTGAATACTAATATTATTATAAAAATGTCTTTTAACACACGTGAATAACGCCTCGTCGCCAATTGTAATTTATTTACTTGGGATTATAAGGAAACACGCAGATTACTCGTATCGCTTTAATGGCCGACAACTAACTGCCAAGTGATGGAAGTTTCACATGTACCTTTAAAGTTCATTCACAAACCCTACACAATTAATAATTTTTATTTTCGTAGATACGATTCCATTCTGTATTGTTAACTACTCTGATGTAAAAAATTGCATCTAACGCTAGTAAAATCGCAAAACGTAATATGTTAATATAAAAAGTATAATTTTTTTAACTTATAGGGCATAGTTTATTGAACACAGTTTGAATAATAATATTTGCTCTTACATAGTACTATACATAGGTACTATAGCAAATCAAGTTATTTGTTAAAGGTTCTTTCTACAGACAACCAGTACCGACCATTTCTGTTAATAGTTCTATTGGTCAACTTTTTATACTAACGTCACTATTCGAGGGTTAAGTATAGATTTGCTAAGCTTTGCTCAAGAAAGCGCGTACAAAAACGATTTTAGCCAAGCGTTCCCATACATCGTCATATGTTTGAATTTCCCGCTCCATGCCTCGCATTATGCGCCGTGCTAAGCTTTGAGTCATAAATAAAAGCTTAGGCTAGCTTTCCATTGAAGCCTTTTGGAACGCGCAACGTGTTACAAGATGAACACTTATCTTTGAAGTTTTTATTTTTTCTACGATGGCTAAAGTTTCTAAGAGTTCAACATTAACTATAGTAGGTAATATAAGTACCTATAAGCTGGGAAAGAGGCCAATTATTTCCTTTTTTTTGTTTTTTCTATACTGAGTAAAATTCTTCTTTTACAAATTAAATGGAACATTTACTTTGCTTATCATAACCTACCAATAAAAAATCTTATTAATTGAATAGTCATAACTATAATACATATTAGCTTACGAGCTTAGAATTGGATCGCATTTTACGTATCTACCGGAATACAGGTTTCGAAATAAAATATTCACAATCCATTTCGATACACTAAGCTGCAGAATATTTTAAAATATCTCTGGCTTACACAACATTATTGCTTATTCAATATAATAGACACAAAGAAGTTTCTCTAAGAATGTAACGAAGTGGAAACATAATGGATGGAAAATGTCCACCGCTGCATTTCTGGGTGCAGAGGGAGACATTTTTCTCATTTTAACTTTAAAAAACCGTACGAAAAACTTGGAGAGTATACCGTGAATCTCGAAGAAGTTTCACTTGGATAAATCTTGGATATATGAGCGCGGAAAAAATATAGTTGCACAATTGCTTCGTTAGAATATTTCAAACATTTAAAATTCATACAATGTAAAAGTTTGTTTGAAATTGTTTCGAGCGTTTCTGAATTACAGTTGAGATGTGAGTTGAACATTCAAAATTTTTTATGATAATGTTTGTACTATCTATGATAAAAGCGCTTTTGTTTCTGATGTATAATATGGATACATATATTATTTTAAATAAAATATAAAGCGCGAGCTAATTTAATTGAATAAAAGTTTTTCACATTGTCATTTAATTTTTTTTTTAAAAATCCTTTTATTGATTTAATAATTTAAATTACAAACTTAAAATACTGGAAGCATTCAAATTCATTTCTGAAGAGACGTCGATAAAACACAATAATGTGAGGCATTAGTAATAACAGCGTAAATTCTTTTTTTTTTCAATTTCTCAGAAGCAGTCTCATGAGGTTCAAGGTCTCCATTTGTACACAATATTAAAATTCCACATGAGACGTTTATGTATCTAAGGCCGGGAGTATTAATTATGCACGTCGTGTTCTTTGCAAATGGAGAGAAAGAAATATATTTACTTAATACTACACAACAGCAAATAGGCCTTGTTTTTTTGTATTGTGAGTAGTTGACCTATGTAAATATTTATAATATTATGAAACTATTTACTCGAGCTCAATGTTATTTAAAATCATTTCTAAATAAAAAGTTAGGATCCCTTGGATACGTCCAATGATCAGTTAAAATCAGATGACCTGAATTATAGATATCTACTTTCCTAGTATCGAAATGTTTTCATTAATTTCTCATATAGCTACATATTGAGACACATTAGTGTGATGAATATACCCGACATGTTGTGGCATAATCTATACATTTTAAAAATATATTCCGTCGAATAAACGACCAAACGAAATTGATAAAGGCCTTTCAGAGGCAAAACCTGGAAGTAACGTGCAACATCAACAAATTTCGCTTCCATATTCAAAGACGTAAGCAGAAGCTTAGTTCTAGCCAAATCACTATCCGTAAGCCTCTGACTGAAGTCTAGATCAAGCAGGCCTCGTGTCAGTTTCTCTGTGAAGGCGTTGCGTAGGTTCGTTGTAAGCTTGGACGTTAAATCCTCAGCTTTTAGTGCGGATTGACATTAGTACCCTCTACATCTAGCTTATGGCCAGCTAATGCTAATGTACTTTCCTCGTTTGTAGACCGTCTATCACTGCCAGAAAACGTAAGGGGCATACGAGAAGAATGAATAATGTAATTTTTTGGATTTTTATATTCGAAATGTACTAAGTTAGTGGGAGATTTTTTTCTTCTTATTTGGTGTTTGATTCTTTAATACGTAACTTGTTTAATATTATTAACTATTTAAGAACTAAATTAATAAATAATAAACAAAGACATACTAAGCATCTGACGAAGACTCGACTACACATTAAACGAAAAGTTTCACGTTCACGCTTAAAGCCCGCTTGCTGATTTTCACTTTGGAAATAAACTTTTGCGAAGTTGATACATTTACTCATAGTGCAGAATTTTGCATAATCATTTACTTCTACTTACAAGCCATTTTAGGTAATAATGACGAAATGTGATTGCCGTAGTTAAAGTTTAGGAGTTTCTCGTACGACTTTGATTGGGGTACAAAATTAATTCCCCAGCGGCGACCCCGTGTAATTTTGCGTACAGTTATTAAGTGGTTTGGAAATGTTCGGGTGTTTGTTGTGATTCACTGATACTAGGTGTGAACAATTATCGGAAGGTCAAAAAGGTCGTCCGTGCTAATTGATATTCTGGATTTAGACTTAAATAATTTGAAAAGTAAGTGTCTTGCATATTAGTAATTTTAGTAAATGACTTATTATATATGTATTTACGTATCGTATATCGTGCTGCTTATTTTTTTGAAACACTCGTAATACTAGATTGAGATTCCAGAAATATAAATATATTCAAATTTCCAATGTATTGTTCATACTATAAATATATTAACAAATTTTCACATAATACACTCATTTGCAAAAAAAGAGTGGTTTTGATTTTAAATCTTCTTTAAAAAAATACGGTACCAAAATAATTTCAACCATTTGTATATGATACTAGCCCGATTCAAAAATGCCGTGGTGTTTGAAAAAGTAACGTTCTAAATTTAAATTTTCGTTTGATGCTCGATTTTACAGAAAATCACTTTTTATCCTACATTTTTAGTGCGAAGTTCAAAAAGGTGCCCGTTTTTTTTGCAAATGAGTTTATTTCACTTACTCACATAAATTGGTGTTAATGTCTTTTGCAATAATCTACTATAGATTTTAAATAGTGAATGCATTTACTTTTTGTAGACTGTACGAATAAAGCTGAGATGGGTGAATGTTTATTAATTTGTCCTTCATTTATCAAAGAGCATCCAATGGTAAATGAACGAAATTTTATGACGACGTTATAGGCATACCTATATTAAGACCAACTTCATTACGCCCGGCTTACCGACCGATCGCTTCCACTTATTATAAGAAGTTCTAAGAAGAATTGACAGTCGAATTCCAGTAGGAATCATCTTGTCGTATACAGACTTAGTTATAAGAAAAACTTAATACGTAAGCTTATTTTGTAATTAATATAATCAATTATTTAAAATTACGAATTTTTTTTATTGACTTCATTATTACAACGAAATAAATAACTAAGTAGAAGTTTTTTTTTGAGTTCTTTGTACTCATGAAATAAAGAATTTATTATTAGTACCACATAGAGGCTAAGGCCGGTAACCATATCCAGAGCTTTCAAGCTCCACGAGTGTTAATAGGCGACGATGACCACTTTCTACCAGGTGGCTGGCCTGCTTGTTTGCCCCTATGTTATAAAAATAAATGGATCATTCGTACGAGATGGAGTCAAAATTTAAATACTCTTATGGAAAATTTAATAATAATTATTGGCATTTTAATATTTCATCATTCTATCATTTGTAATAATTGTCGTAGTTATTTATTTGTCATTAATTATATACTAATGTTTGAAATTATTTATTAGACTATATACAAGTAAATTACATTGATTGAAGTTAATATGTATGTTGACAATTATCCGGAAGAGGCACTTAAAAAAATTAAATAAACAGAAGAAAAATAATTAAGTATTCAATCAAACTAATATAAAACAATTTTGTTTACATTTATGTTTATTTGGGGTAGGGAATTAATTAAATGCGATTTGCTGATTCAGCTGTGCCAATTAAAACAATATTCAGCGATATTTTGCTATAATTAACTTGTGAAGGAACCCTTATAATATAACGGACAGTTGTATTGTTATTGAGGAAGTTTGTGTTAGAAATTACAATATTATCCTACCAGCGTTTCAGTTTCATTCATTGTTCTTTCGTCTTCAAAATTATATTCCACTGATTATTTTAATGTTAATAGAATATTATAAGAGTTTTCTTATTATCTATGCACGCGGTAGAGTGTTAAGCCAAGTTCAAGAAACAGAACTGGCAAGCCGTGTAAGTAGTGTCACGAATCTTTAGTGCTGAAAGAAACCTGCGCAGAAGTCAAAAATAAGATATCGAGGCACGGCGTGCCTTCCCCTCGCGCGGGGCGCGTGATCGTCGGGTGCGCGAGCGTTGATTGATTCCCCAGTCGTGTTGTCTTTCTCGCACCAATACCTGTTCTCGTCCAGCGCTAAACATCCGTGACGCGACCTATACCGTGTGTAATATTACACGAACCATTTCGAGCCACTTTTGATATAATTAATTATACAGGAGTTCGTCATTAAGCTCTCAGATACAGTAGTGCATTTAGTAATATGCACCAACATCAACAAAATATGGTAAATTTATTAACTTATCATGATATTATTAAAAATAAACGTCGTAGTAGATTTACCCAAAAACCGCAAACTCAAGTAGGTACTGTATGAGTACAATGTTACCCCTTTCTTGAATAAATACTTTAAGTAACAACCGACCCTTAGAATTCAATGCTTTTCCCCGAGTATTCAATACTGACCATCTAAGTACTCAAACAAATTTGAGGCCCTTCAAATGACGTGGGTTTCCCAATCAATAAGTTAATGACAACAATCTAACTATAGCTTCACATTAATAGCGACACAAATTAATATAATTTGCTTAATATACTAATATGTAGATACTATATAATTTAACGTAATATTCCGTACTGGTGGTATATGTTTTGTAATACCATGACGATTCAAAAGTGTTACTTTATGTAGCCCAATTGAATAAAGATACTTTTGACTTTGAATTTGACTTTGCCTGGTAAGTTGATTTATATTTTTCTATTTGCTAGTTATTCTTCTAGAAGAATAGTGCTGTGAATATCGCAGATTTAAATCAGAGATAAATTGTCAAATACCAGTTTTTTTATCTATTAGGAGTTTTGTGTCCACGTCCTCTTAAGTCTTAAAAATAAAAACAAAAATACAAATACTTCAAAAATGTGTAAGTAATACATAAACAATTATATCGTGTTAATTTTTAGAATAATTTTAATTTTAAATTAACAATGTATATATCTAGAAAGTGTATCATTGGACTTTACAAGTGTATTGTTTTATGCTAAACTTTTCAAAGAGTTAAAACGAAATTTCATTAAATGAAACTTTATAAATTCAAATTTTGGGTACTTTTCTTCAGGATTCCCACTTCATGGCATTTTGCGGGCAGATCATAAAATGCTTATACGACAGCTCTACTTTCATTTCTCTGAGCTGTAAACAACTTGTCAGTTTTATGGTTCACATTGAGCGTTATTACCAATTTATTACAGTTTTTATGTTTTATTTCTTTAGTATACAAGTATGCCTTATATTATAATATATTGTTTTGTTGAATAATTCATATGTTCTTGACCTTCTAATGTGGTGAACTTTTGTTTATCTATATTGGTAATGTGCACGAACACAGCGCCAACTAGCTAATTATTATGTTTCCCCCACCTAGTACTTCGCACCCAGCGATATGTTTTTCCATAAGTTTTAAAAAATACCATTATAGTATCAGGTTGTATTGCGTCAACAAGTTACTACGCTTCGTATGTACTTTTTATTTTCAAACTAGCAGTGCCGCGCGGTTTAACCCACATCGTTCCCGTTCCTGGAACAATACTGGTATGAAAAGTATCCTATGCGTTAATCCAGAGTATCACCTATCTACATACCAAATTTCAACTAAATCGGTACAACCGTTTTGTGTGTAAGAACAACAAAATTATATTATGTATCTATAGAAACATTCTCAAAAACTTTGACAATTATAATATTAGTAGGATAGACCACAATATTAATGATAAAACTAAACGTGTCAAAGCATTTGAACAAAAGGGCTTACAAATTCATACATTCGCATGTATATTTATACATGTTAGGTAACAAACTGCTGGTCAGAACCGCTTAAACTTAAATGCGGGTACACTGGCATGTTGCACTGTAACTTGTATTCGACAAGTTTGCAAGATTGTGCTTTATGAGCCACAAAATACATGTTGCACTTGGGAATTTAAGTGTAGCTGTACATTTCCGTGTCTTAAATATATCGGACTGTAATGGACTAGTAAATCCCCTTGATAGACTTTATTTGTTTATTATCCATATGAGGCGCTGAAACCATATCTTCTTAATATAAGACAAGCAATTATTACCTCTCTACTCATAATTAATTAAATTAATTGCAGTAAAAAATATTTATATATTATCCATACTAATATTATAATTGCGAAAGTAACTCTGTCTGTCGGTCTGTCTTTCTATCACGCTAAAACTACTGAAACAATTGTAATGAAATTTGTTACACAAATGGTAGACCATTTGTAATGAAATTTGTTACACAATGGTAGACCATTAAAGTGGCCTATGTTTTATCTCATATAAAACATAGGCCACTTTTAAACTGGAAAAAAGGGTTATAAGGGGGGAAGGGAGGGTCAAAGTTTATATGAAAGTTCACGCGAAAAGAGTCACGGTCAACAGCTAGTATAAAATAAATGTTATTAAATCACCTGTTCCATCCCCAGATTTCATAGCAACGCCTGAAAGTAAAATTTTAATTTACATTAAATTTTCAATAGCACTAATTGAAAAAGTGACAAACGCTGGTTCACATTGTACATTCAAAAAGTGCTTTCACAAAAGTTTTTGCTCCAGTGTTTGGTCGAATTTAAAATCACAATCCACAGCTCCAGATTTAATACTCTTAAAAGGTAAGCCGAGGGTTTGAATCGTGTCAAAACATGCTTTCGTACATTCCATATTTGCGTAAAGTATACGCTCAAAAACCTTAAATATCGTTTGATGTGATTCATGCAACCTGGGAGAAATATTAATGTACGAGAAAACGTTATAAATGAAACCCGTGTATCGGAAATGTGTTTGATGAATCTTTTGATTTACGTACGTAGATATGTTTGTAATATGTGCTTAAGTAAATGTCAATCTTACGTTTAATAAAACGAACTTGAGTAAATTATACCGAGTATTTTTCGTGTACTGATTTTCATTTGGATACAGTCTAATATACCATTTTTATTAGTTAAAAACAAATTTACATTGGCGTCTTCTTATAGCGCACAGCTTGCTATGACTGATATTATATTATAAATACGAATCGATCTATGGATTTTAGGTACTATATTTAACCTGTTTACAGATAAACTTCTATATGATTTTGCTTGAATTTGGCATACTGGGAAACTAGACGGTATTGCCACGGAAGCGTAAACTTTAAAGGTAACATAGCGGGGCACCGCTAGTAGGAGATAAATTGAAATATCAAAATCTACACCTATCATCAACCAATTTCATACACCTACCAACCGTGGGATTAATTCGAATTAAATAATTCTTTAAACAAAATATTGAGCGTACTTAATAAAGTTTTTAAACCGTAGAATTATGGAGGTACATAAATTATGTACTATTTATCAAGCCCATGTTGGTTTTTTACGTCAAACGAAAAAATATATGCAATGACGATTAATTTTTACAGATATTTTTTTATTTGATATGTAGCGATATTATTAATGTGCCTTTTAAAATTACAAAAAGATAAAACTAAAATTGACCTATACACAACACTCTGTTTCCGAAGAAGGGGCATTTGAAAAATCAATAGTAAAGTACTTAGCAAATTAGTCTTGAAGCGAATATTGAAACATTCCTCCAGTGAAATGTTTTCACATTTTTGAAGACTCGACTATTGAGCTCTTTTAAGAACGGTATTTATTTAGAAATATAACAGACTTCTAACCTAGTTTGTGATGTTTTATTTTGCACGTGGAAGCTAAAGTCGCTTATGTGTGGGCCATTTAATAGTCAAGACACATTAAAGAATTAAAGTTTGTTAGTGCCGAAGTCCATTTACGTATTTCATTCCTAGGTATAATTTTTAAACTAATACCTTGAAAAAGGTAAGGAACCTTTTTGATAGGATAAAAAATATATATTAGTATTATTTAAGATTATATTTCGTCATTAGCTACTACAGTTACAATTTACTTCTGACCTACGTAATTTTCCTTCTATACGACCTTTTATACAAGTGATTTCCCGGAAACGAGCTCAGAAAATTAGACGATATTAATATTGATAAAGAGAATATTTATAAAATAACGTACAACATTAATTTGATCGGAAAATTAGAATATGGAAAATATTTTATGTTGGAATGTTTTAATTCACTTGAAAAAGACATACATTTATAAAAGTTTAATGGTCAAAATAGATAAACATATATTTTATAAAATATACTAAATAATAAAACAAACAATACTTATAAGTAATTTAATTCCTAAATTTGTACATAATATCACATTATTATGCATATGCTTCTAAGTAGATCTATATCAAACTCATTAATAAAAAATATTAGGAATAAGTTTTAGCCTAATAAGGTTCATATGATACAGGCTCATAAGCTCTATGATTTATAGGGGATTTTCTTCAATGATAACTTTCTTGTTGCCCCGTCTGCGGCCGTGAGGGACTCTCCTTACTCTTGACGGAGTTCCTTCCTCGTGAACAACCTGTAGAAAGGTTTAATGATATAGTACATACTTCATAATTGCAATACGCTGACTTTACACATATAATCATTCTTTATGTGATTAGATGATGTATTTTAAACTCATTTTAACAACAGTTATTAAAAATGCTTTTTAACTATGTACTTTGGAATTGTATAAGGTGCATTATTCAATATATATAAGGTGTTAAGCCAACCGTTTATTGACAATTAATGATTATAATTTAAAAATCATGTGATGAAACATAAAGTTGTTAATTATATTATATATTTTATAAACGGCTTTTATGTAGTAAGAGATATAAGTACTATGCGGATGATAGTGTGAGCATTTTTTTAATATTTTTAATTAAAAATCTCCTGTACCTCAAAGTAAATAAGAACATCAAAGATAATAAATGTTTAAACTCGAAGTAATCAAATAATTAGATGTTTAGTGAAGATAATTCGTTGGTCTTAGTAATAAAAATAAAGAAAGGCCCAGATTCAGTACTTATGAGGTACTTAGAATGATTAAACTTTCATTACATTTACTACGAGAATATTTTTCTTACCTGTATGCTTTTTCTTCCAACGTTGTTTTCAAGGAACCTGTTTACCGCCCCGAGGGTATTTATTGGAATCTAAACAGACATTAATGCTTAGTAAACAGACAAAATAAGTAAAAAATAAAAGCATTTGTCAAATACTTACTCAACTACTTACCAAGAAAGCGTTTCTTCAAAAATCAATTTTAAAACCAAACAGTGCTTTTTATTCGAAATTGGCTCTTCAAGTGAATACGTTAGATCATTCTCATCATTATATAAAGAACTTTATAAAAATACTATTACATACTATAAAAAGCTTTAGAATACCAGTTATATAATATATACAACAGGTGTGCTAAAATTATTTTATGTTTAAGTCAAATAAAATAAATACTATGTAAGTGACAGATCATGCGATATTATGCAAATATATTTTTATACAATTATATAGTATACATAAAATTTCTTAGCCGTTAAATTATTTAAGGTATTAGATACAACCCCCATGCTATTAATGATATTTTAAAATATGCGTGATTAGTAATGAACTTACAGAGAAAATATCGTCAATGAAAGAAGACGCGCTCGGTGTTTCTACAGATATATGAGCTGATGAGGAAGAAGATAACGATGGATCATGCTTCGGATCAGCCTCTGTAGGGGATTTAAAGAAGATTAGAATATCAAAGGAAAGCTTATATAACAGTTAATAGTTAATACTAATAGTTACCGCGTCAATGGCGATGTTTCAGTATAGTGTCCATATATATCACATACGTACCTACCTTTGAAAATCTAAGTAATGATCAAGTATCATCTAATAAATAAAATATATTAAAATACTTCAGCGCCAGCGTCTAACGCTAAACAGAGCTACATACATTTCTTTTGTAAATACATATATATAATAAGTAGCAACTACTGATCCTACAAATATACGAATGTAAATTACAAAATATGTATTTTTCCACTGTGGAGTTCGAACCCTTTGGCGCAGAAAGCAGTAATACTACCACTGCACCAAGCGGTGTACGAGTATAGATTTACTTGTATGAAGACATATCGTTTGAAAGTAAGGAAGTTTTACTATAGAATTACAATTAAATAATTATCAACAGTAGTTCTTTGATATACATAATAAAGTAAAAATGTACGATGAAAAACGAGAAATAAAAGCGTCAAAAGAATTAAGACTGTAACAAAAACGCTAAAACAAAGGGAAGTAACTAAATTTGCACCGCGAGATGCTTTTCTTTGTAACGAATGCCAGAGACATTTACACAAAATTTAATGATTTTCTCATTATAATCTCGCTATCCGTATCATTAGCATTACCATTAACGGCCCTTTGTTTTTTACTAAAGAAAAATAAGCCTTAGGTATTAGGAAAAAATCCATGATCAGTGTTTTGTGTCAAAGAGTATCCAGTATACTCGGATTGTCGTTATTTCTATAGATTTCTGACTGAATTTATGCATAAATGGAAATATTATAAAAAATAAATTCTTATAAGTTATGTTTTGTATTTTTTGCTATAATAAAACATAAAATTATTAAATCGTATTTATTACGTACACCTATTCATTAGAAAAAGAAATACGCTTAAAACTCAAGTAAAATGTCATTAAATCTTAGTGAGTACATCTCATTTTTTATTACATTATTCAGTCACCAGCTAAACTTATAGAAGTCGCAAAATGCTTAAGACAGCAAAAATGTGAATCTTAGAGCTAAATTTAAGTTTAATAATAACCACCTGCTTGAACGGATTTTTGCACAGAGATATTAGTGCGGGAAGCGGTGTTTCCAAGGAAATTACCGACCGCTTTCAAAGTTGAAATTGGTATCTGTGAAAATAAATAGCATATTTAATATCGCGACGAAAGGTATTTTGATGACATATTATTATTATGAAGATATTTGAATTATTTAGCGTAAAAATACTAAACCAATAATTATATTACAATGAATTCTGAAACAAATTGTTGAATATTTTGATGATCATCAATTTAATAAAAATAAAAATTCAATATCGAGACTTACGTCAAAAATATCTCTGAAGAACGTAGGATTTCTTTGCACAGTAACCTCCTTGGTATAAACATTGCTAGCACCTCCATTAACATGGGCATCTGCATCAGCAGCAGCATGAGCTTCAAAACCGACTCGTTTTTCAGCTATTGGCTCTACATTTACTGCGTTTGGAGCTGGTCCTACAATTTCACCATTTCCTCCAACATATCCGCCAAGGAAGGCAGTCTTACGGAAATGAGCCCTTCTTGGTTTGTAATGTGTATGGATTACTTCCTTTTCCACAACTGTCTGTGGTTGGGGTTGTGGTTCTACATATACCTATGAAAATAGAAAAATAAAAAAGGATTTTAAATCAAAAAAATAATATATTAAACAATAAAAACATGTAAACGAATGTAATTACAAAATGTACAATTGAAGAAGTCTTATTATAAAAAATCAGAACAACAAAAGCAGATAAGAATATAGACACGTATGAAAATGGATTGAGGAATATGGTGTATTTATATTTTATAATGAATGTTTGTTTAACAATAAACGTAAAGATTAGCATATTTTAATAAAATTTGTTAGCACAAAGGTACAGTGCTGATTCATTGATTTCGACAAACCTTTGAGTAACCATCAACTGGAGATGTTCCTATCGGAAAATTAAAGAGACTTTTAAACAAATCCTCAAATTGATTGAAAGAATTTTCAGTGCTATGTCTATACTGCGGTGTCCATGTCTTACTCACTTCTTTAACTAAAACTGGCGGAGCATCTTCTTTAATCACAGTTTTGGTTATTTCTACGTGTGTATTATCTACTGGTTGAACTTCATTAACAGAATCAACGTTCACTTCGGTATTAATACTGCTTTTAAGAGGTACGACCTCAACTTCCTTTGTACCGGTATAGCTAACTGCTGGTCCTTTATTACCGGATAGTCCACCCTGCAAATTTAAATTTTATTTAGCATATATATTAAGATATATGTTGTACTAGGCGTGCAATTTTCATTCGTGGTTGTAGCTAAGTTTGGCTAATATATGCATTAGCATAAGCACGATGATGTCTTTGTGTCAATGTCCTCGCTACAGTGCTAATATATCCATTGGTGCATGATGTATATAATACAAGTATTATGACGTAGCTTACATGCAATAACCGATTTCTTTTTTACCTTAACTTGGATCATTCATTTCCAATTCTTAGGTAAAGGCATATATATGGCATACAAGTTTTAATAAATGTATTAATTTTGGACCCAAATAATTCGTTTATTAAAAAAAAATACAAGTAAAATATCAATACAAGTATTAACCTATAACCTAAACGAATTAGCATAAATGCAAAAAGATGTTTAAGAGTTTATATTTTGCGCTTTCAATGCTTTTTCGATCTCTTTTCTTCGCTGCTTTTCTTCTTTTCTCCTCCTTCTTCGTTCACTAAGAGTTTCACCTACCAAGTATGAGGAAGTAATGCGGTTTCCTGCTTGTGCAGTTGCAAAACCGCTACCAACTGAGTTACCAGAGTTGGTTAAGCCTGAAAGACCAGCTGATGCGTGGTAGTTACCACCCGCCGTTGCTCCAGCAAATAGACCACCTGTAATTTAAATAGTTATTTGAGGACAATTTAATTGAAATATAAGTTTTAAATCACCCGCCGTTGCTCCAGCAAATAGACCACCTGTAATTTAAATAGTTATTTGAGGACAATTTAATTGAAATTTAAGTCTGCTAGACTGTGGTCCACTTTTTTTTTTATTTGAGCAACCAAAGAGTTTTTGTTTAGATATAGGACCAGTTAAATTTTAAATATGCCCTTTATCACGTAGACGCTTACCTGTGGACTGTCCGTTATGGCCAACATTTCCACCAAGCCCAGCTGTAGCGAACTGTCCAGTAGGTGTGCCGGCTTCTGCGTACAAGCCTCCTAGAGTGCCGTTAGCTGAAAAAGCAAAGATATGTTAAAGATTTGTTTTTTTTGTTGAACGGAATAATAACATTTAAACTTGGTGGTGACGCATTATTCATGTTAATTATTCAAGTTTATTTTATTTTGTAGATAGGAGATAAAAATTGAATGGGAACTTATGAAGAAGAAAGTACCTCAGAAGTACGAGAAATAATATTAGCAAAGTTTGTGCATCTTTGACATTCAATACACAGTTGCTAACGCGTTCTACAGCATTGGGTAAGATCTTGAAAATGTATCCGTAATGCCAAAATCTCTCTCTGTGATAATATTCAATTTGTGGCTCAATCTATATGTATGGAATAATATCGAAGATTTCTGATACGCCGAACACACATAAAATACGCAAATAATATTGTTCTGAGCTTCTTAAAAGTCTTTTGTGTTTTCAAATTTTTCAGTGTACGAAAGTGTACCGCATAATTTGAAAAAAAAAATGGTTTTATACTATAACCTTTATATTATCTTTACGAGACACTAGTAAATGAAATGTAGTGTTATACAAGCTGAATCCCATGTTTTATCTGTTTTTTTTCGTTTCAAGACCAATAATACATTTAAACCTTCCTATTGAATCCATCAATCTATTAAAAATGCTAAAGAACTTTGCAAAGTTTAAAAGATCTAAGCATAATATATAGAGAATGACAGGCAAAAAACGTAAATGACCGTACATTTGTAACATTGATTTGTAATATAAAACAGTGGTTAGTATGATGGATGTAACAGTGTTGAAACTTTATATCTCGTGTTTACGGTGTGGAAATAGATAACGTCATCTTTGCAACATGTAATTGCAAGACTTGTAATGTTATTATGTTCATGTCGTATTAAAATAATAAAATAAACTGTGACATAGGCTTAATTTTGAAACAACGTGAGATTTTAACTAAATTTATTTATTTACTGTTTCTCACAAATAGTTTTTTACTAAAAGCATTTCTAATTTGAAATAAATTTTTGTTAAAACAATCCATAATACTTTAGCATAATACTCAAAGTAAAACTTAATTCGAAAGAAAGTGTAAATTAAATTAAATAAATAATACAATTACCTAAAAGCCCGCCAATTCCGACACCAGCATGATAGCCGCCAAAATTAACGCCTAGCTTGCCATCTTGAAAGGATATCAGAGGTGGGATCTGTAACAAATTTAAAATTAAACTAACAATGTCTGTTCCAGAGTAATTGGTGACTTAATAGAAGTATTAACAACAATATAAACAGCCTAGTTAAAAAAAAACATCAAACAGAACGAACAATACTTTCTTGTTATAATTTATTTATTTCGACCTCTTTCATCTTACCATCAAATTATAAAATACAATCACGCTCCAAGGCATTGTAAAAGGAAAACAGTTGGTAATTATTATCAACGTTTATACAACCTTTCATAAACAAGGTGACGGTGGATTGAAAAAATGTCGGGAGTTGGGACGTCATAACTCTTCTGGAGATGTTTTAGCCAAGTAATAATAAAACATTCAAGCCGACCCATTCCGCTCCTCAAAGAAAAGATTATAAACCTCGCCTACAGTTTTCGGTTTAAAATTCTTGGGTATTTCGTACGAAATAGTGCCTTTGATATTTTGTAGTTATTATAAAAAATGTAGTAGATACGTTATGTACGCAATCTCCAAATATCAATTTTGCTATAGGTATATTTTCCGTATTAAATAGAATCTCAATAGACGAAATTTTTTTGTTGTTAGCATAACAAGCTGGTATAATATCAAGATGTGTGATCTTAATTGTTTTGCTTAGGTTTTTTCCACGACTCTTAGGAATAAATATAAGGTAATAAATTGTTTTGTGTTATTGTAGAGTATTAATGTGAACGTAAGCCAGACTCGATAATTCAATTATAAAAAAAGTATTGCTTAAAAATCAGAATGGACTTTGAAAATGAAAAAAGAAATCTTAACGACAATTTCGATATACGGTCGTTTATATGAGAACAATTAGGAATTTACAATAGATAATTTCGTTTTAAAATTATAATTTATTGCCCGAGACAAAAGTATTTATGACATCTATTCAGCAAGGTCTGTTTACGTGAATCTTAAATTTCGTTCAAAAGTGTTAACTCACATAAAATAAAAAAATTACACAAATACAAAGCGTCATAATTATTGAAATACGGAAGCATTCTGAAACGCTAAAATGTACCTTCACATTTTTATAATACTAAAATTAATGTAATAATTAATTAGCACCGTGATATTATAAATCAAAGTCGAATCTACACGTTAAATAGTATTTTTTATTTTGACTCGTGCAAGAATTTTTTGTTTTATGTTTTACGGAACAAAGAATTTTTTACTTTAACTTTGAACATTCCTAAATAAGAAAATACCTTTGTTATGCACAATGAATTTAAATTTGTTTTTAATTGAAATAGAACAATATTATGAAAAATTAAATCCCTTACGTTGACATTTGAGTAATTTCATTTCTAGTATTTTCAGCTTAATAATAGTATTTTCAACTGAGATAAGGGTATAAATTAGTTTAAGGACCTGAAATTATTCTAGGAGCAAAGAGCTCGGAATGAAATAGTGCAGTCATTATTTTATACAAAGCGAACACTTTAAATAATACTATTTAATAGCCCAGAGACAAGAATTACATGCAGCGGTATCAAATAAAGAACTCATACGTTTCACGATGGCTTCATTCCCTTTTAAACTATAAGAAAAGAAAATTGGATAACTAAATTCAAATTTGCTTTAATAAAATTTTAAAGGTCGAGGGAAACCAAAACGCTAGTTTTATTAGTCTTCAGAGCCAATGGAACCTAATAGCGTCTTATTACAACAGTCGGCTGATTTTTACATAAAACACGTGGTCATGAAATTGAGAAAATTACTAGACTTATAATGAGACAAATGAAGTGAAACAAAACTCTAGAGTTATTGGGGATCTCTTCAATTAGTGTATTTACATATCACCAAAATTAAATTTATTATTCGAACCAAATTAATAAATTTTAATGCACCAAAATTTACACATACCACTTTAATAGACTAACCAATTATTAACCAAATATGTTATGATTAAGGGTACAATATTAAAGCTTTGTTTTTATCATAAAGGGAACATTATACGCATCCAAACAATAAGTATCACAAACAAAATAACAGTAATTAAATATGTCCATTACCCTGACCTATTCATACACAATTACACGTTGTAATAAGGCGGTTTTGCAAGCACAATAACAAGTTAGTTTAAAAAATAAAGAACCTCTGTTTGCGGTTTCATTATTTTATTTTGACACGCGAATGGACCATCAAAATGTTATATATTCGACTGTAAATTTCCTAGGAACGTGCATTGCACTTCTTTTGTTAACACTACAAGTATTTACGGCTCACTAAAGTTCCTATTCAGACAAGTAAAACTGCAAAGTGCCTTGAAAATATTCAACCGAATGCATACATTTGTTACCAATGTAATATATATGTAGATACCCGTAATAATATTATAAATGCGAATGTTTGCGAGAATGTATAGATATTGAATATTATATTGATAGTAAGAAGATAGATAATATTGTATGGTAATATGTTTGTTACTCTTTCACCTTAAAACTACTAAAATTCTCATTCCACATACATGCCACGTAGGTAGACCCTTAACATATTATACGATAATTTTTATTGCCTTATCAGTTTTGCAACGGGAAAGAAAATTATACTATTATACTAAACGAGGTAAGTTATAAAGACTAGTATAATACGATTCTTTCAGTCGCAGCTGTTGGTTAATTTAAATTTATTTACGTGATTAGTGCTTGTCAAAGTTCGGTGAAATTTTGAAACTTGGCTGTTTACCACGGCGAGGCATGTTCAGAATTTGTCAAGGTTTCGCCAGAAATTTCTGGAACATTTCTCTTTTTGACAACACCAAGCATCTCTTATATTATATATGGGCATAGACTCACGTAATACAAATTCGACTCCGAACTAAAATAATAACGAAGAATAATTCTGTAAATAATAACTTAAAAGTACTAAGCACAATAATGTTCGGCATTGTGGTTAAAATAAACAATTGGTAATAAACTTTAATGTTCTCTTAAATCGTGAAATAAAATATCATGAAGCCTCTAATTTTGTTTTATCCAATCATAATAAAATTATTCTTTTTTATTACCCGATATCTTATTTTAATGGGCAATACTTTGACTCTTGTTATTTATTTAAGATTCCTGTTTAAGCTTATTTGAAATATTATATTTTAACGTTTTATTTTATCAACGTATATTCTATTCTTATATCGTAAAATTATGTGTCATACATAATTTGAGAACATATTAAATTTTACAAGAATTTGAATTCTCTTAATGAACATTCAACTTTTAGAATTCTCGAGTTCTCATTACACCCATTACCATGATTACTGGAATCGCTCGAAAAATTCATTGCGCGTGTTATATACCTACGTGTAAAATATTTCATACAAGCCCCAATTACACGAGAACTTGACGCCAAAGTCATTGAACTTTCAACTTTGAGAGCAGCCTCAAGTACTTATTACAACCATTAACATTATTACTGCAATCACTTGAAAAATTCATTGCCCCTACGTGCTGGTTTTGATGAAGACTATAATTCCCTTAATAAAGTTAACTGTCATACTTAATCTAATAGCTTAAGAATGGCCTCTTTAAAACCTTCGTTAGGCAAATGGAGTGATATCCTCTTTCAAGAAATACAACGTGTGATACATCTTTCTAATGATAAGATGTGTAATTTCGTTACCTTGACAACAGCTTAAATTAAAGTTATATGAAGTACATGTTTAATCACCTTTAATAGCACTTTTTCTTAAAACAAAGTTATCCAAAACGACGTAAGTATGTTCCCTATTAGGTATATAATAACCTACCGAATAATAAATTTATACACATTTGGATTTCCAAACTATTAAAAAACATTTATAAAAATACAAACTGATATCAAAGCAAGTTCACGAAAAAGGAACTTACGCAAAACGTTTCCAATTACGTGGTTACTTCATTGCTAAATAATTGAATATCCACAGGGGAGCAACAATAACTATTATTCTCGATGATAAATTGTGCGATAATCGTTATCCCACGTACAATGCTACTGGAAACAATACACAACAAATATAATCAAACAGGCGCCGAGATTCGTTTATTTGCGTGGTCACAACAACATCTGGTTTTTATTTTTCAATTATCCAGTCACGTATGCCTGGATATAACTGTGCTATATTCCAATTTGTTCAGCTTTTGCTAGATAGAACAAAAAATGTACATCGTTGCAGAATTTATTACCCGATCTAAATTGTTTAACGATTTTATCGCGAGCCAAGAGTCAGGAAGCATTACGCTTTAATAAGACCGGTTGCAAATACCTTGAAAGATTATGTTTAAGTAGAAAATTCTAGTACGTTTTTGTTTGTTTTGTTGTTGGTATTAAGCAGAAATATTTTACCGTACATTTTTATTATAAAAATACTATATGAAACTGTATTAAAATCAATGTGGTCCCAAATTGAATTTAAGTATAAGTCCGAATTTGCTTGAAATAAAAAAGACTCCGCTAACCTTGTGAAAATTACAGACGCATCGTTATGAGATTAAAATCTATTAATTATACATTAGTATTATATGTAACTTAGAATCTAATTACTGCGATTACACTAAAAATATTTTTCCTCTTAATCTTTTTACTTATGTTTTATTCATGTACTTTTGGACTTGGACTTTGGACTTTGATCGTACATATATTTCGTCAGAATATTGTCGGATATAAACGTCTTAAAGGAAAGAGCAAGGAATCTTAAACACGGTAACTTAATTAATACCTAAATTAGGAGGCGTATGATTGAGTTTAGCTTTTTTTTAAAGAAGAAAATTAATTATGTTTCCATAGTTTTACCAACATAAATATACTACCCTTGCGGAGTAAAAAAAGTAGGTTAGTTCACGCAGTAAATGACGAGGTAATTCATACATCACAATGTGTAACAACGCGGTATATGAGAGTCATACTTACTGCATAGGCGTGAAATACTGTTACAGCTAATATGAGAACTGTTAAATGCCCCATTGTATCTGAAACAAATAGAAAATATTTTTTAACAGATAGCTTTTACGTTTTACTTCATTTGATTTGATTTAAATTTTGTTTTAATAATTAATTAATGAAAAACATTGCTTAAAGCTTTGCTTTTCCTGTTCAATGGAGACATATTATATAATATATTGCTACTGCTATACAGGTTTAATGTCTGAACGGATTAGGGTTAGATAAATGATGCTATTGGATGGAATATGCTATGCTAATTTTGTTATACATACATACATACAAAGTCTTACAAATTTATAATAATTTGATACATATTAAAGTGTCTAAACAAAACAAAAAACAGTTTATCATTTCCGTACCACGGGCCTTTTCAAATTTAACTTTTTTCTTGTTTTTTATTAGTTACACTTCTTGCTTATAACTAATATTCCCTTAACCTCATCATAATTACAAAAGAACTTAAGATCTTAAGTTCTTCCAACAAAATACACATACTTCACTTACTATTAAGGAATACTTAACATCTGCAACAGCGTAAGATTTAATAGTTTCTAGGTAGAACAACAATCTCAATTCGGTTATAAACCATGACAATATTAGCGGAAAGCGGTCGATATCAAAGCAACGGTGATTGGATTATACATCACGATGCAATCAACCGGGCGATCGGCTACGCAATAAACATTGTTATACAATCATGGTAAGATTTTAACTGACATTCGTATTGAGACGGTGCAAGCAAGTTAATAATTCAATTCAATCCAATACCACATTGAACTTTGCTTGTAGAACACTCGCAAATTAATTAATATCTTCAATTTGATTTCATTTCATAATGTATAAGATTTGCACATCGTGTCTCAGTAGACTAATGTACTGAAAAATGTTATTGTTATTTCTTTAAGTAACTACATTTTACAGTTGGGGAATTAAATCACTATTGCTGTTTTTAATTAAATAGTATTCATTTTTATAGATAACACAACTGAGTGCGTAATATCAGGTGGTACCCGAATAATTAAGACACTCTTTATCATAATTTTCTTCGTCTCAGAAATTATATTACCAACTACAATACTGTCTCATTGGATTAGTCATGTGGCGTGTACGCGTGTTCACAATGGAATATATTTCACAAAATTAACAATTATGCCACTAGCATCGTAACTTTGATTCGGTTGTGATCTGACTAGCTAATCAGACAGATAACGCAACGAAGGGATGCTGTTCGCAGTATGAGTTTGCGATGAGAATTCTTAAATAGTTTTTGTTGAGTTTTAGTATGGAATTGAGGTTACGTGTAATAGACATGTGGAGATGACAGTCTACAATTATATTGTGTCTAACGCTTTATTGTATTACTTTTATGTATTATACATATAAACATTCGTCTAGATATGTGTAGTTTAAAAGATCTAAGTATAATATGTGGGGTCAGACAGACTAAAGCGGAAAACGGCTTTGTTTTATTTATACTGTCTAGCCTAAAATTTAAATATTTGAATCGCGAAGATCAAATATATGATAATATTTAAATACTTTATACGGAACGAATCATTACTGCTTGACTGTTATTATATAAGTAAATCGTAAATTTATAGTTTTCATCAATTTAAATACCCTCAAAACTTTAATTTAGAACAATTTAAACTTAAAAAACGCAATTTCAACAAAAATACGCGTTTAATTTTTTACGCAGTTACCAATCTATTTCGTAATTTATATTGTGATTAATGAAATATTAAATGATCAATATGATTTAAAAACTGTAAGTCGGATACCACAAGGTTGTTACAACAGGTAAAGCCATCCGCGCCGGTTGCCTCAGCTCCGTTAGTTAGCGAATACTTTCACTAGTATTGTTTAACATTGCAATTGTAACATGCGTACAAACCGATTTATTGGTGACTCAGCTGAGTATAAGGTTAAAATTATACCCTCCTAAAATTAACGTTTTGTTGTAGATTATGTCAATTGATTGTTCTTTTTTATAATACCGTGATAGAAATACTGATTAATTAAAATAGGTCTTTGGGAGAGGCATATATTCAGCAGTGGACAGCCATGGGCTGATATCAAGGTTTTGAAAATATAACATATGTTTATACATAACATAATAATATGTTTATACCTAAAGCTTATATTTTAAGGTCGAGAGCATCATCTATGATATGTGGAGCACAAGGATTTCCCAAGCTATGGGAAACAAAACATTTGTTAGTAGTACAACTTGTAATTATTATTGAAAAAATTATGTAATTTAAGTTAATATCTAATAAATAAAATACGGTTCAACCAAGATGTAAGTTATTACTAGTACAATGTAACAATTACAATACACTTGCAATACACTTACAAAGTAAACTTCAGAAACAGTGAAGATTAAATTCATAAGAATTTAATCAAACTAATTTAAATTATATTTTAAATTAAATTCCTCTGTTCCGCTAACATTTATGAAAGAGAGAAAATATATTCATTTTAACAACAACACGCTCGAATTTAATAAAACACAATAGTAAAAACATTAACAAAACATCAAACGTGTTCCGACGTGAGGCCGTTTTATTTTCATCTAACATTAAACATTAGTCTTGCGTGCACGGGGAGAGTAAAATGTATCGCTTTGTTGACCGTTCACATCAGTCCGGTCCGGGATTTTTATCGGACGCTGTAAGTATAGGTCGCGTCACGAATGTTTAGCGCTGGACGAGAATAGCTGCGCATCGGTGGAATCGCGCTCGTAATTAACGTATTGGTGCGAGAAAGACAACACGACTGGGGAACCAATCAACGCTCGCGCACCCGACGACCACGCGCCCCGCGCGCCTTGCCGAACCCTCGATACCTTATTTTTGACTTCTGCACAGGTTTCGTTCAGCGCTAAAGATTCGTGACGCGACCTATACTAGAAGCCGTATAATATACTGATATTATATACAAGGGTATTCAAAACACAGGTCCGGGAAAATTCCCGTATCTCGTGAACGAAGCGTTTACTGGCACTATAGTACTTATTATAGTACTGACTCTATAACTAATAAGTTATGGAGTAGAGTAAAATTTGAAAGGATTTCTCTTACCAATGTTCCCCCTATAACTCACAGTGTGAAGAGGTACCGAAGCATCCAAATTATTCTATTACACGTCATCCACTAAGACATTTTACTCTACGTGACGTACGAAAAACACTGATTACTGTACATACAATGAAATAAGAAGCATGTATAAACTCTTCCTACACTACTATTATTAGAATAGTTAGAATTGGTATCGTAGTAAGGTAAGTGAACCCTACCGTATACTCTTCCCGTGTATATCAAGCTTAAATGTTACAAAGCGAAACTTGAATCTTGAAATGAAAAATGAAAATGCTCTCAACGCAGACGTTATTACGTTAGCCGCAGTATGAGGACAAAAAGTCATATGATAGTTCAATTGCATCTTGTATGGGGTCAAGGGTCATTGTCCCGTGCAATATTGTGGAGCTAAAACATAGGCTCGAACGAACTTGAAAGGGGAAACAAAAATCGTCTACATTTTTTGAGGGATATATGAGACTATACGATACACCTAAAATAGAATATTCATTTAAAACAGCGTTAGAATTTTAAATATAGAATTTTTAATTAAATTCATTAAACAAATTCGTGCTTGAGCTTGTTATAATTATTTGGTAATTATTTTCAATTAACAACAAAACGTAATATGTATTTATAATTTTGTTACTTAATTGTTTAGAATAATTATAACATAAGCTTATAATACATTATTTTTAACGGCCCATACACGTGGGTAATTTAATTATAAAACGGTTAAAAAAAAAGGTCATGAGAAATAACTCAATAAACGTTTCATTAGTTTCAGAGTTCCATCCTTGTAAACTAACCAATAAAAACGCTGTCCTTCTCATTATATTATAGGTACTATTTGTGTCACGCGGTTTTGTCTGGGAATTTTTAAGTAAGATAAAAAGTTCCCCTTTAATTACGTACAAGTCAGAATTAACAGTACAAAATTCAGCTTAATTTTTAGTGCCTTTAAAAGATTTAGCAGATGGCAGAGGACCGGGAGCTTTGGCGCATCCTGAATTAAGCCTACATCCAGCAGTGGATAATAATAGTCTGAGATGATCATAATGATGATGATGATAAGTTTTAGCGTAGAATAGTAACAAAAACCTATTTATATTTATTTAAAAACTTTCGCGTTTAAAATATTCATAAGCATATTAAGCGTAGATTCTTAAATCGAGTTAAATAACAATCTCAAAGTCCTCTCAAAATCTCAAAGTCATGCATCCGGTAACAAATTCGAGATGAATAATTTCTTATTAGCGTCATTTATTAAACTTGACACTATTTTGACATTACATTAGATATGTTGCGTAAAAACTGCAATGACGCACAGTATCTTATTGCAAACAATATTTTTAGATTGTTAGTAATATTTTTCAGGAGTTTTACCTCGCCACCGAATTATAGATGTTTAACATCTCAACTTATAAGAAGATTGTCTGGAAGAAACCAGTTCACCATGTTACAATTCAGGTTTTCTTAAGGTAAATTATTGTTTATATAATAATGTAAAAAATATAGTTTATGAATATTAGTTTAGAGAGGTTAATCTCTGAATTCTACTTAGACGCTTTTGAAAGCTATTTATTTACCAATCAAATTACTTCATTATTTATAAGTATCATAACTCATTTTAGCATATGATATTCACCTGTAAATTTATTTCATGTCTAATCATAATGGTTAGAAGCGTGTAACACCGTGGGACACAACTAGTGGTATTTAACCATGACGTTATAACTTCATACATACATATTATGTGCTAAGAGTACAAATAATCGAAAATCAAAGTGTATTTGCTAAGTCAATGTCAAACTTTTTTCTTTACTTGGCATTGATTAGTTTAACAAGATATGTTTAAATAGTCATCCAGTAATGTATGTTTATATATGTTAGTTTTAGAAGTTTTTTTAGGCAGACGGAAGTTTGGCCGATATATATAAAATTACGATAACAGAAATCTTTATTTATAAATGTTAAACTAAGTCACCCAAATGATAAGAGAAGCGACATAAACAATAACATAAATTATCTAAAAAAATAAACTACTAAGTATTAATAGTTTGCAGTCCTTTTCGGCTATCTCTTTGTCTTATCTAAAAGCTTTTAAAGCTATAAGCGAATGAAGGGCCAATTTAAAAGCTTAAGCTATTAATAAATAATAGTATATTTAAGTGTCGAATACCAAGAATTTCAAGTTCTTACAGTTTTTATTGGACAGCTTTTGAACTATTGGTACCTATTTCTTTCGTGATTTCATGATAATATAAAACTGCTATATGTAGCCAGATCAGTTGTATAAAGATGTCTTTGACGTCATTTGCCTTGATATATAATACGCCTACGTCCCTTAAACCCTTTGTTTGGGTAGACACAGTGGAGGGGGAATTGTGATACATATATACGTACGGTATAACTACTAACGATATTATTAATTTATACAATATTATTTTTAATTACAAATGTTTTATGTGACAAGCCTAAGATCGTATTAGTACCACAGAACATGCTTTGAATACACAATCACTAAGTTTAAAGGCGTTTAATAACTTCATTTATTACCTTTTTTGATGAATTTGAAATATTCAAAAAAAACTCAAATTCTAGAAGAGAGATGAATACATTCAAATCGATTATAAATAGCTTCGAAGGAATCTGGATATATACAAATTGATTCTCACAACCATGCTCTAGCTCCCAGTGGGTTTTGTGTAAACCAATCGTACCATTAGTCGTTCATTATCTGTTCATCTAATGGTAATGCCGTCAAGCGCCCGTGATTCGAATTCAGATCTATTGTTCCCATTTACAATAGTCGAATGACATAGGAATGCCATAATAAACAAACCGAAACTGGGCTACACAGATTATTGATACGAAGACAAGTATTGTTTCTGAGACACTAGATATCACTATTATAAATAGAAATACTCAAAATTTGGGTCTAACAAAATTGTCAGTACCTATCAGTATATAAATATTCTGTCAAACAGAGTTATTTGAACAAATCCGCTAAAAAATATTAATATTAAACAAATATTCTTAATTATTTTTTTAAACTATAATTAGTTTGTGAGCTTCAATTATTTTTATAAACAATAAAAAACTTACCTGGATATAAACACTGTTTTATTAACACAAAAGAGCCCGCATTCGAAATCTAAAAAAATATGTCACTATCAGATTTGCAACTATAAAAAAGTTATCTTTATTAAAAACGGTATTTTAACGGTTTTAAATAACAGTCACCTACCGTCGCGTGCGGCTGTGAAGGCTCTATTATCGACACTACAGCTAGATATCTTCCATTCACTTCTTGCGAACGATTAACCGGTATGTTCAACTCATACGCATTTTTTAAGATAATTTACAATACTAAAAATATATGAGGAAAAAATTTAGGTTTTACCGAATTGTCATGGAGATAGTTCATTGCACAATATGACGAATTATCATTTATAATTTTTTTTTATGGAAATGTTAATATTGTGAGTAAACCTCAGCGCTCCTTGTTGAATATATAATATAATTAATTGATTTTATAATCATAGTGACACATTATTTATAATACTAATTATTAGGTCCTAATATAATATGCATCAATAGATTATGTGCCGAATATAATAAAAAAACTCTCCAGGTCTGGTATATTTGTATATTTTTCTTAAATCTACAAAAGGAATACTTTTAGTAAATTTGGAAGATAATCTTCATTTCATTGAGTTTTTAAAAAGTCTACTAATATGTAATTTTATTTTAATATTATCTAAATAAAAATGTCTTTAAAACACATTTAAGTCCTTATAATACTATAAAAATATAAAAGGGAATCAAAAAGCTGTTTTAGCAAAACTTTTATAAATTAAAAACTAAACATTTAAAATTTTAAGCTTAACAAATATAGCCATAGTCAAATAATTTCATAAGTAATTGCTAGTTTTTTGTGTTTACTTTCAACAATCTCTCGTTAGCAATTAAAACATTCAACCTTGAAATAAAAGTAAATAGCTAAAAATTATAATTTGCTAAAGACCATTCATATTATAGTTGTATTGAGCATTCTTTTGAATAAATTTGCATACTGCTATAGAAAATCTCACTAATTAATAATTTCCTGTTCAAAGACAAGAATAAACATTTATGTGGAATTTTTATTTAGTATTCTATGCTCATTTGCCTATAACGTTAGCTCTTTTATAAGTTCAACATCAAAGTATGTACTTAAACTTAAAGAAGGTTTCAAAATTAATAGTAATATTATATAAAAATATATTTTTTTAAAGCATAGACGGTAATCTCTGGATAAACGGAGCAGGTTTTTAAGAAGTATGTTAATAACGTTTTATTATTATTATATATTTAGCCTCATATTATTAAATCCGGCATTATGTAATTCATTATGTTAACGTATATGAAACAGTATTCTAACGTTAAGTTACGAATGCTTTAACATACAATCAGAAAACCTTCTTCCAGTATATTAAATATTGGAATAAGGCATTCAGTAGTATTGCTATTAGCAAAAATGTTTCGCAAATTATCCGGCCACAGACAAGCTACCAGCTCGTGCTTCGTAATTCTAAAAGAGAGCTTATTCATTCACCCTCGTCATAATTTTATTTCGAATTTCGAGTTACCCGCAACTGACGACATTCGAAAAAGTGACATTGACGAAGGTGCGAATGAAAAATTGTACATAATAATTAATTTTGCAAGGAGTGCACGTCTAAATGAGTTAGTCCATTATATACATAAAAAAATTTGTTATTGATTGTGTTAATGTTATTAATGGTAACAGGCAGACATCCTATCTCATCTCATAGGACTATGTGAATGTGAATGTGAACAAGTGTTTTCGTATGTAAAAAAATTTGGATTGAGAGAAAAATCGAAACAAGAATTGATCGTATCGCTTTACTTAGCAATAAAGACTACAAGAACGGAAGAAGAAGAGTTTTACTATTCGGGTTTTTTCTGATAGGTAAGTTCTCCAAAATTTTGCTTTTAAAAAATAACATTTTACGCTACTATTCATGTGATCAAAAATAAAATAATTATAGTAGATTATGTGCAAATTCATTGGGGTTGACAATTTGATATATTGAAGCATACATGTATGTATGTTATGCCTTAGTAATATGCGAACCAGTTATAGGCAAAGCCGTATCAGAGTCCAGAGATGTGAACAATGTGGATTCATAGTTCACAATCGATTGTATACAGTCTTGTCATGTTTCACATTCTACAGTAAGATAGTACTGTCCCAAGGATTCTTTAAATTCTATAATAGTTGATCGTATTAAGAGTTTCTAGGGTCTCAATGTGCATCAAATCATCAATAGTATAATAACAAAAGCACTTCCTTCTGTGTGTCCCTATGTATACTTAAATCTTTAAAACTATGCAACCGATTTTTATGATTTTTTTTATTGTCAGATATAAATGCTGTAATTTATAAAGATGCAAACGTTGTTTTGTTATTATTTATTGATTAATTTGGTCCAGTTATAACCATACTCTCGGCAGAACAAGTTTATATTAAACATTGTTAAACAACTTACTAACGTAACTTTTTCGTTAACGGAAAATATTTGTTGAAACTAATTGCCACCAGTATTGTATGCAAATGTTTCTTCGAATATCTATTATATTGTGACTATTGATATGTTGCGTATAACTTTCATATTTTTAGCAATTTCTTTCATTTTGAAACGAGGTCACCGAGGGTTTTGAACAAAATATTTTATAGTATAACTGACGCCTCGTTAGCTTACCGCGGGATAGAATTCAATATTTAAGGATTTATGCCTGTCGTATTGAAAGTATTCCATTTTTATGTTTACGAATATAGTGGCTTTTTCAAAAATATTTTAACAACTAGCCACCAGACTCGTACAGAAATATGTTAACTTTTTTTGTAAAGTTACGGACTTTAAAAATAGATAAATTGAACTCTGACTATTGTTTTTCAACAACTGTTACATTGTCATCTAACGCATACATTTGTGTCTGTGAGTAAAAGTAAAAACCACTTAAAGCTAAAATCATGAATTTTTACTTTAAATTTAAAGTTGCTAAAGTTTTTATAAAACTACAAAAGCTGTTAAAATTAAACACAAGTATTTTATTATAAATGTAGAATTACCTCTGTATTCCACATTTGACTCACTCAACTCCTTGGCTTTGGATGTGGCCATATACAATAGCATATCAAAAAATATACAGCATACTTTTAGTATAAAGTAAATGTATCTATGATATATTCAGTTTATCGTTATTTTATCTTTTTCAAACATAACTTCCATACAAACGTGTTTCGACCCTTTTAAAAGATGGCTGAGAACTAGACAGACCATTTACTGGTTTTAGGAATGCAGTTACTGACTTAACCACAGGAGCATTGCTCTATGCGTGCTAAAAATATATCATTATTACTGAGAAAAAGCATACTAGTAAGAAGCTAGTTGCTAAGTGATTATGAGATAAAATTCTTATATACTTACTATAAAATTTGTACGACTATACGCATCGATAGATATTTTTCCTTCGTTATAACTCTAGAATTTATACAATTATTCATTACCCAAATAAACTTTTATATTTTATAGACATTGATTATATTATATTACAACAATTTTTAGAACAATTTTAAGAAGGACAATTATTTCAAATTATTATTACCATAACCGTGATAGTCTAACGTGTAAAATTGTATTTGGGAATAAAAATTTAAAATCTTTCGTAATATGTATTTCACAATTACGCAATATTTAAAAATAGTATGATTGAGAATTTTTATTATTTTTGTATGAAAGTTCGATCAGAAGCGTTCATATTTTAGTTTACGTAAAGTTTGATTTCCATCGGGAAATAAGTTATTTTGTATGGAATCGAGTCCGGTAGAATTGATCATTATGTATTGTGATACAGAAAAATTTATATCTACTTTAATGCCAATAATATTTTTTGTTAGTGGTAGAGCTACCGCCAGACCATAGTAGGTTTCGAATACTGAAGTGGTACCACCCTTATACGCAAAAGCGACTTATGATGGGTAATGCCAGAGAGATGTCAATATGTCTTCTAGATGAAAGGAATCGCCCAATTACTGGTGCAGTATGCATTAGTAACTTAGTCTTAAAATGAAGACGACATAAGTTAATTCGAAGACAATCAATAAAATCAGTTTACCTAATTATGAAGTATTAAATATTTTTTCATTTTTAATAATTATCTTATGTAATATACCTACAACTTAATACAGTTGAATACGTATATTAAAGTCCATTCTAAAAACAAATTTTATGTATGTAATTTTGATCCTTAATGCGATTAATTAAAGGTCTAAATGGTCTTTTTACCAGCTAAAATAACTTTCCGTTAACCTTGCCTTATAAGTGTCGTTGATATTTACATAAAGTTTTTCCTGGATCAGATCCTATTAACTACACTATCAAGTTCGTGGTTTTTATTAAAGGGTAATAATGTTTTTTTACTGGAATAGGTACTAAAAACTGAAGATATTTAGTGATCCATTCAAGGTTTGTTGGAATCATTCCGCCCTAAGTAGGAATCTATTATCGTTTAAAATATAAAAAAAAACAAACGAAAAAATATTAAACTAAAGCAGAAGTGTCAATCTAATGAATACATTTATTTATCATCTTAATAATAATCTTGTTTAAGGTAAGCATTTTTATTTACGATATCCATTAGAGAAATAACAATTGTAATCTAAAATGAAATCAGTTTTAAGGAGTTCATTAAAAATAAGAAATCACAGAATTATTTCGTTTTCCGTTCTGTGAGTTTTGGTTTGTTCTACGTAATCCGCTTTATGGAAATTGTCAGAAATAAAGAAATGATAACAGTAAATCATGAAAAAAGAGCAGCCATGCCTTAAAAAGAATTTTTCCATTGTATGGAGGACAGTTCTCTTTCTAATAAAAAATACAACTTCATTACATATGAATTAAGTCGGGCCCAATAATGCATATTTTGTTTTCTATATGTTTTTCGTGGAATATTATTAATTTTTTTTCAAAAGATAAGATATACTTAATAGACATAATAATAGAAAGTAGTTGGTATTTATACCAAATAAATTAATTCACCGGAGTTAACTTATAGTCTTCGAGTTGAATAAATATAAGAATTTTCTTAGGAAAATAAAATATATAAAGGTATTGTTTAAACTAAACAATACAGTATTTCAGCTCAAGCATGATATATTCAGGAAGCTAGTATTATGCAACGCTACGATCTAGAAACATCTTTATTTTTGTGCGGATGTTGCTGTGTTGTATCAAGATTTATTAGGTGCTAAGACAAGCTCTTGGATAAAATATTCTTATCTTGGAATACTCTTCGATACAAAAGAGGTAAAATTGTGCAGCTTGTTGGATAAGATGCATTAAAGTGCACTTATAAATTTACTCGATGTTTTCCATCATATGTTTTGGGTGTTTGGAAAGTAGGAGGGGTCTTCCTCTGAAGTCTGAACTTAAGAAAAGATCTTGAAACAGTCGAACAACTGACTGGCAAGCCCAATGTGTCCACGTCATCAAGTTATATACCTATTAATATGTTGTGTCGAATAAATATCGTAAGAGCAATTCATGGCGCATTATTAGCGGTCGCTATATTATCTTATGATTGAATAACTTTGCGCAAATATTTAAAAGCGAAATCCTTTGATTAATATTAATTGATTTGCACGATTTGCGGTAAGACATGCAGATATGAAATAGGTATTACACTTAATGAACTAAGGTTTGAGCTATTTTTAGAGAAAGCACTTCCTAAAACGGGTATTGTATGTTGGCTTTTATATTAGTGTTAATAATACTATATAAATACTTAGAAATATTTATTTTTCAAGTAATTATTAAGACGACAAGTTTTTGCTATATAAAGCTAATATAGTATACGAGACATAAATGGCAATCTACCTAGAATACGAAATAGTATTTTTTTAAATCACTGTACTGTTGTAGGAACAATTGATAGTGAATGTCATTTTACTATTCTATAAAATACCTTTATAACGAGCTGTAGGGTGTTTTAAGCGTCAAGCTTTAATTATAGTGAACAAAATATTGAGACGTAAAAATATTAATGTATTCAGACTAAAAATAAAGGTTATTCGTCAAAGGTAACAATAAAGTATGTTTATATTCTATTGTTACCTTTGACAAATAACCTTTATTTTTTTAGTTATCTTTAATGATTATTAAAGATAACTAATGTTTATTAATGCTTTAAATTACGGACCTTATATTATAATGAACTTTAGACTCGTAGAAGAACCTTCGTTTTGTTATGTGTACTTATATTATAAGAACAATTATGCCTAAATCGAAATCGATAAAAATTTTTGAAATAACGTTCCATGTTTTAACGTGTTAAGCCGTGATCCACAGTCGTATTATATGCTTAAATGAAATTTTTTCTTATTGAGTAATATTCCAATCGTTGTGCATACTCTTAATTATATATCAAGGATACAATTATCTCGATGTTTCTTTCGTATGAGTCATATTAATATGAATAAAACAAGGAAGTACGCAATATAAAACAAACACAAAGTAAAAACGTTTTATAAAAAAGCCATGAATTTTATTTGTCAACTTACATCTACATAAGCAACATCATTATTTGCGTACAATTATATGAATACTATAAATGTATATTTATGTAAACTATAAATTTAATATTATTATATTTATTGAATTGTAGTGATAATAATAAGGATTAAAATGCATTCAGTATAACTATCGTAGGAATAAAACTCGCAAACGCGATTAGCCTATAAATGCTACAATTATTCATCGATAAACAATGCAACTGTTTATTGAAGTAATCGCTTTAGGCTTTTAGTATATATGTGAGTAAATATTGTTGTAAAACATCTTCAAAGGATACCCGCTAGCATTATAAAACAGAATAACAACATCGGACTGCTACCGATTTAAACCCCTCTGTGTTCTGAAAACTCTCCCGCGCTTAATATATCTCCTCAAAGAATACATTGAATGTGGCCTGCATAGAATAAATGGACTACGTGAAAGGATAATAGCAAAATATTTAAGGTTATAGTTACGTTTTATTAATTTTATGTCCCTCCTAATATGTATGTGATATCATGTTTCTAGCCATAGTAGTTGCACCTTTCTCAAAGCATCAACTCCAAAGCAGCAGCCACTATAAAATAGTAGTGAGTTTCAATTGTTTTAAATAATCGTAAAAGGTTTCCCAAATATAATTAACACAGCTAGCACAGAGCGTGTAAACACAATCGCAATTAGCACACAAAGTACGCCGTTATGGCTGCACATTATAATTTTAAATTGCTACCCGTTTGAACTGTGAACGTGCGTGCTATTCAAGATTCGTTTTTATTCACGCAAACCTTTATTACATACTGTACCATGATTCATTGACACTTATGGAAATTTACTTGACATTCAAACGAAATATTACAAAATTAATCATAACAACGTTTTGCGGTTTACCCATGCTCAATTTTACGATGGCATAGCGTGGAAACTGGTCATATTTTTTTGATATTACTTAATCCTAAATCTTTTTAACGTTCCTTTCTTGGCTGGAGAGAATTAACGTAGATGCCGCTTCTAATTTGTATTTTGAAGTATTCTAAATTTAATTTTCTAATCAAAAGCATTTGTGGCAATTTAATGCTATTATACCGCCTGACCACGTCGACTAGATTATTTTTGTATTAAAAAGCTCACTATAAAAACAAGTATTTAAAAAACCTTTTGCATTTAGAATTTTCTCAGGCGGATATCATCTTGAACGCACTAGTTAAACAAGTGAGACTTGAAATACTAGAATGGCAGGATAAAAGTAAGTTGTAGCGAAGTCCAGATTACCACAAACGGTCTATTGCAAACTTAATTAGCATAGTGTAATATACCATGACCGTATAAAGAAGAAAAAAACAATATAAACTTATTTTATTAAACGAAGCTTCTCCTTATTATTATGAAACGGGTAAATGCGTCTACTATATATGTCTCGTAAACTATCTGGATACTACACAAAAAAGAAAAATGCATTCATATTTTCAACAATTAAAATACGAATATTTCTTACATGTGACGGGCAAGTGAATAAGAGTTTCGTTCGATGGTTACGACATTCGCCCTTGAACCATCACATCGCAAAATCGCTCACGAACACAAAGGAGTTTATATAGGGAATAAAAACTTATTTTACTGAAACAAAACTAACAATTTAACGGTTTTTATAAAATAACAAGCTGTGTCCCGCGGTTTTACCCGCGTAGTTCCCGTTCCCGGGGCAATACCGGGATGTAAGCTTTCCTATCTTTTAAGTTGGATCAAACACAGCACATGGTGTGCCAATTTTAGTATAATCGGTTAAGTGGTTTAGGAGTCCATTGAGGACAAACATTGTGACACGAGATTTATATATATTTAGATGTAACAAAAACAATTAAACGCTTCAAATTTCGAAGCGTTGAATTGCTATTAGTTATTATGAAAAATAATATCAACAAATGCATTCAGTAATTGCAATGTATCTCGTACAAAATGCAACGTCTTGACGTAAGCCATTTAAAGTTTGTAAGACGTCAGAACCAAGTGTTTCGTATTAAATTGTCTTAATTTTGCTCTCTGTTGTTTTACTTGAACCGACGAAGGATATTACTTAATATAAATTTTATGTTTGAAGAACAATATTTTAAATATGCAACAAGAGTTTAACGAAATGAAATTTACTTGCACTTTAAGATATTAAGCCAGTTTGTTCAAAGTATTTGTAATGAAATGCTGCTAAATTAACTAATTGAGTTATTTTTTTATTAAAGTGGAATACAAATAATTGATTGATCTCGAATAGTTAAATGAAACTTGATATGTTGATGTTAAACATTTTCTTCAAACACAAGGGACGTAGCCAAAAATACAAATACAGTTAAATAATAAATTGTGCAAGATACCTTCAACACGAAAAATTTGAATTCCGGGCAAATTGGCCTAGGCTAATGGAAACGGCCTGCGGACAGTAATTTTACAGATGGAAAAGAACAAAAGAAATTAACGCCTGCAATAAAAGTTAAAGCAAATACGAATGAGAAATGAATTGCCAAGACCCTGTCAAAATAAAGAGTTAAATGCTAATTAGCTATTACAGATCCTTTAAGAGCTAATTATTAATAGACCTATGAATTTATAATGCACAAAGAGCATAATAGAATTGGTAATTGCTCATTAGGTGGATGGGAAATGCCTACTAGTGTTATGCCCCTCACATCAACCTTGTTATCCAATACATAATCTGAAAGCAGATATTCTTTGTTGAAGGTGTGTATTACTAAATGATAAAACATAGCTAAAAGCAATAAATACAGTATTTAGCTTGTTTTTATTTTTCAAATTGCTTACCATAGGGTCTTGAATAAATTAAATGTCGAATTACCATTAGAAATGCACTTGAATTCAAATCTGTTAAGCAAAGCTTTATAAAGCAATTTTACGGATATTAGGCACATTTATATATTTATATAGTAAAAATATGTAACATAACATTAATTACATCTTAGTAACATAATTCTATTATTTTATTACATTGAATACGTCTCGCTACTGCATGGTACAGCTTAAACTTGAATACCTATGAAATGGCATGAATTAATCTCCCAAACCCGCTTGTCTAAACTGTTACTAAATAACAGTTCCCTACATGAAATGCGCTGACTGCGCTTCAAATGCAATAGCGCTTTGAATGTGAAAATATATTACCTGTATGAAATATATTGTTGGATCTTGAATTGTGTTATAACTTTAGAATAATTAAACAGTTTATTATAAGTGAAAATATTGTCTAATTGTCTGAAAATTATTAAAATGTTATTTCATTGTATCGTTCGATTAGTTTGTTTTTATTATATACTGTTTTATTATTTTATTAATCATGGGGATACTATAATGAACTTTCAAGTAAACCACAGCAGTTACATTTTTGACTTTAACTACAGTATTTGTTTATTACGTATAAAAAAGAATGGTGTTATCCTATTTAAAAATATTTAAAACAACTTTCATTCAACGGAATGCTTAAAGACCTCACAGATGTTAATTTCTAAAGTATTTAAATCATTACTAAACGAGGCGAAAATTTGAAAAAAAGTACGCAGTGCTATCTTTTTAAATAGAAAAATCTTCGTAATTTCCTACTTCATCATAACTCTTCCAATTCTAGTTTAGGTTAATAGACCAAATTCCAAGACCAAAAGACTTCCTTTTGTTTCATATAAGTACAAAATATTACTTTAGAATTTTAAATAAAATAGTGATCCTTTTATTTTTTGTGCAGATATGGCATCATTCTCTTAACTTTACGACTCGTTTTGATTTTGTAACGAAAAAATTTAAACTAAGTCTAAATAATAGCCATTATTACAGTTTTGTGCTTTATTTGTCTTCTAATTTTCGTGTATGATAAATCTGTACCGTCAACATGTTTATGACCAGCCCGTTAAAATGTCTGGTATAATGCACAATATAACATGGTATGAATAATGCATTACCCAGTGTGGGTGGTACAGCTGATTACGTGGAAATGCGAGCTTCATACGCAAAATAGATACTGTGCTTAGCCGTAGATGTTATGAACAAACAGACTTTATGATAACAATCACACAGAGTACATTTTGAATTTGAAATTCCGTTGGGGCGGATTATTTGTGGCTTAACGCAGGCCTAAGAGAACTTGTTAATTGTTAATGTGAACTGGTCGGTTGTTTACTAATAAATATTACACGTTTTGCTGACTAGCTGAGCCCCGCGTTTTAACTCTGATCCCGGTTCTGTAGATATTTTTGGGGTTTAAATTTGACTATAAGTCCAACTTAGGAGTATTGTAGCTTTCTATTAATTTAATTTAATGTATAAATTTATAATACTAGTAATAAAGATATTTTTTTAATCAGAAACTTTACCACTTTATACTATCAGTATAAATAAAGGGCTACATTCGTTGTTACAATAGACTGACTATATTCTTATCTTTTGTCTATTTAGTGATATTTCTATGGTTGAAGTGAATTTATTATTGACATTTTTTATATACCTAGTATTATATACCTAGTCATATTAGACTGTAAAATTTGTTTTACAGTAAAGGAAGTATGAATTTATATCCCTATATATTCTAATATATTTTTACGAGCTCAGAGCACGTCTGTTGCTTCGTTAAGTCCTATCCAATAGCCTCCCGCAATTTCCAGTAATAATTAATAGCTCTAACATCGGGCAGATGATTTCGGCCGTAGTATTCCGTTGTATTAATATAATTATTCAACACTGCGTTTAATACTGGAGACGTGGCTTGTCGCCAAGTCGGTAATTAATTTGCTTTGGGACAGTTCAGCCACTTGTGGTGTATTGTGGGAACAAGAACTTGCATAATTTAGCGTTAACGTTTATTGCAAAACAAAATAGAAACTTACTCAGCTCTGTTTGCCGATGCGTACCATTCTGTAAGTACTTCGTATTTCGTTAAAGCGTGATATAATATTTGGACAATTAATGATATTTTAATGTACAGTCGACGTTATCGTATTTTATACAGGGAACACCAAATCATCCAATCAAATAGTTAAGTGTTGAGAGGTTTACAGGTGGACAGCGAGAGTGACTGTCATATACTGATACACATACACTTTACGAGTTACTACTTTGTATAGTTTTTGGTTCTCGACCTATGAACCTATGAAATGGTGTAGCGAAAATCGGCAAAGGGTCGGTTTGGTGATACCGGTAAAAGCTTGGTTTGCCTCAAAATCGTTTCGTTTAACTTTAGCACTTTCGATTATTCTCACCTGTTGTTGCAGTTGTGCAGGACTAGTGTCGCTCTTTATTACTGACATCATATTCAACGTTTAGTAGAAAACAGGACCCATGTATGTTTGAGAAATATTATATATGAATTTATATGTCTTAGACATTAGAATATTAATCGTTGCTATTTTTTATTATAAGTTCTAAAGTTTCAATTTTATAATACTTTACTTGACTGTTTTAAGTTTTTTTTTTCTTAAATCAATTTGAAATCGATAATTTAAGGCTAGTGAGTTTGTTTTCTTTCTTAAATATGCACTTCATACGTTTAATACATATTGGTGAAGTGACTGTTTTCTTACATGATATATACTATTTATGAAGATGTTAATTTAAATGCATAATCTCTAGTGCTAAGAATCTAGTCGAATATTACATATTTAATATATGAAAATCTTTCATTAAGCTAGATGCCTTATTTAAGAGTAAAGTACCTGCTTATCTGTAGAATACTAAGACCGCGTGGCGCAACTAGTCTTTAATAAGGATGTTACCTCCTCGATGCGAGAGCGACCCAATTCGTTTCTAAGCATACTTGACTCCCAGTTCAACTAACCTATAAAACTTGTCATTACAATCGTCCTATATTTCTTGTAATTTCACCCTATGATTAAATACTTACTGTTGATTCATATTGGACGTTTTAATTTCAAAAATAATCCTTGGAAATTTAATTCCACGTTACACGTTGTTGTTTGAAAGAGCTTTTGGGATACATCACTAGGTACTTATTTATAATTCGGTTGCTAGGAACTCTTCGCGGTTACGCAGGCCTATCGGTTACCGTTATTGAGTAAAAGTACGTCATGACTCATGAATATGGCTATCATATTGTACGCAAAGAAGAATTTTTTATAAAGGACCCTTCGTTTCATATACAAGTGCGTAAATATACAAACTGCCCAGCTTTTTATACTATTATTTAAGATTTATGTTACCAAAGTGACAAAGGCTATGGAAAAATATGTTATTACTTTATTAGATATTTCTATGCTATGACGGATAACTGAGGAGGAGGTTCAAGCAGAGCCAAAAGCCTTATGAGTGGGATGACTTGAGTCTAGCTTTAAAAAGTAAAAAGAAAAGGAAGATGAAAAAGGAAAAAATGACCTTCCCCAGTTTTCCAAACCAAAGAACATGGTTTTACCACCTTTAAAAAAATAATAAATCAAGCTATGCAAATATATAAAATAATATTTTATAAAGCTGGAAACATTGTAAAACAAATTTTAATGAAATAAAGTCGTTGTACGATGACTACTTATTAAATATTATGATAAATTATAAGAATGTTTAACAAATATATAATACGTAAATAAATAAATTCGTTTGATATCAGGCCTTTCGATAAAACTGTTAATGTTGCAGCAGATGGGAATTTGTGTTAATATGGAAATATTATGATAATTTATTTTAACTGCAGAATAATCATAAATTAAACCAATTCTAACAAACAGTCCCCGGAGGAAAAATTTTGTTTGGCGTATTAATACGAGTGTTTTTGAGTTAAACCAAAACAAACTTAATAAAATAAATAAACCAATTTTTCTGTATAATTTATGAAAGATTTGGTTATGAGGAAATTTAATATTACCTAAGTGACCACATTATGTGAATAAAATTCGATATATGTGGTTGTTTTTATACGATTATAGAAATATTTTAAATATCTAATGAATCGAAATGAATACAAACAAACGCAAATGATTATCTTTTTTAGAAGATTGAAACAAAGTAAATCAATTTTTCTATTAGTTAAAATTTAATGACTATTTTGTAAAAAGTAGATAATATTTTACAACATGTAAAATATTATCTACTTATTAGGTTTTAATAGAATATATGGATGTTGATGTGTTCAGATAAGATATGCATATATGGTATACGTTTGAACTAATAATGATCTCTAATTAATAAAATGTATCGAAAGATAATAAACTAATTGGAAAATGAGCTCCTTCATTAAGTATGCATTTTAATGCAATACGAGAACTAATACGATGGTTTCGATTTATCGGTTTACAAAATTCGATACTAATCCGTGGTCTAACAACGGAGTGACGGGAATGGCAAATTGCCAACGGCATTTGGCGGAGAGGACCCCTGAGTGCTTTCTTTAAGAGGATTGCCTTTATTTATTCTGACAGGAATAGAATCTGACAGTTCTTACCATGGTTAAGTTTTCGCCGTGGTTATTACCTCATACTTTAGATTATTTGGAACTAAATTATAGATTTTAAAATTAATGTAATTATAAATGATATTAATAACAGCTGCATTGCTAGAACGTGAATGCAAAAATGATGACCCAATTCCAAGTAGACAGTTAAAATTAATCACAGAGTATATCTTTGTATACAGTACCTAACTAACGGGTTAATATTTTTTCATACTACGTAATACTATTGACAGCGTCGTCGATTTAAGATTAAAAAACTGGAATAGTGTGAGCATAAAAATATTCCCGTGGGCTATTGAAATGAGAGTAGCATTTCTAAAGAAATGTCATTGATAATACGAATCGCTACATTCCACTATTAAAATAAATCTCGTGCCGTGAATTCCTATACGCTTTGTTAAATAGGTCATAAATTCACCGGAGATTTTAAATGATCACACTTTATACATTTTTTCAATTATTACTGCTTATTTTAATTTGACAAAATAAACTAATTATACCTACTATCTTTGAAATGTATTCTTCACCGCTTTGCTCTTTTTATTTTTATTAAAAGGTGTTTATTAATAAATGACTATTTATTTTTCAATTCTTAGGGCTCAGAGATGCAAATAATGATTAGTCGTTTTGTTTTAAAACCTTTTCACTCTCATAATCTCAAGCAACTATAAGTCTTTTAAAGCTCGCCAACGTCTTTTAAATATAGAAGCTAAATTTACATAGTCAACCAGTATAGCAATACATTGATACTGGTTGTACGTCAGGGAGCGCATCGCATTCTGGTAAAGCCTGATACGGAACGAAGCGGAACTGATTTAGCGATTTTCCTCTTCATGACGGAAATAAGGCGATTCAAGGAGCAAGAGTTAGCTTTAGTAGTGAGTTAACGCGTCCTGAATATGCAGGCTCGAGATAGGCGTTTATTTAAAAGCTTCGACGCAGCCGACTTTACTGAATAGGTACATCATTTCAGCTGACATTTAGTTTCTTAAAAGATTTTATCTTCCTTGAAAGAAAAAAAACAATGTGGAATGACTAATGTAATTATTTTTCGACATAATAGTAAAAATGTCATAGCAAAAGATTGCTATGACATTTTACTTAACTGACATTTTAACTTACTAATTTATAGCATATTACAAAATATATATAGGTATATGACACAAAGGCTTACTAAAATCAGAAACATTACAGAGATACAGAGGATTATTTTTGTCTTAGTAGTCGTGTCTTTAAAAGAGACTCGGAAACCTACTCGTATCTCATATTGTTTTACTGTCATTCGCGAATACTTGTAATGGCGTCATTTGTCTGAGTCCCCCTCTGTAATATAGACACATAATAAATGAAGCAATATTCTTGGAGATATGTCTTAAAAAAGTACAAGAATTTAAGGTTATTACGTAGTTATACTATACCAATGGTAGTCACAATGCATTTGAATTACCAAGTTTCAATTCCAGAGTCAAAATTAGGTCATTTTTTAATCCAAAATATAACGAAAATTTGCTCATTTTCTTGGAAATAATTTAGTTGCTAACATACCGTCCCGACGTGATTACACGCATGATAACTTATTAAATTGATATCATAAAATTGTTCTTTTTATGTTGGAATATAACGAATAAATTACGTTTCTCTTTATTCGAAAAATTTCGTGATAAATATTTTTTTAAGACGAATAATATGTGATGTGGAAGATTAATTGATTTAGGGGACACATTCCACAGATAAGAAAGGGCATCTTGTCAAAGTTCAGTGTAAGTGAACTCGTTAAAGCGGTTCGTAAATTCACTTTAGTGTCTAGTAATCAATTTAAACCGTTTTTATTAAAGATAACCATATACATATATGAAGGCAGCAAATGAACTATATTTATGAATGGATAATTAATAATAAATATGAATAAAATCAAGACGCACTTCCAAGCATAGTACATACACATTCTATGTAATATTATGTTAAGTCTAATCAGTTATTGAGAAATGGAATATGTGGTAATTTCCTTCCTAATTTTTTTTTTTTTTTTTTATACTATTAAGAGGGGAGACGAGCTGGACGCACTCCTGATGGAAAGAGTAACGCCAGCCCATAGCCAGTGCAGTGCTACCCGGAACTTTGCTATAAAGCCCAACTCCGGGCAGGGGTGCACTACACCGACGCTCCCCACTTTGAGTCATCAGATGTTGAGACTCATTGGCCCAGTAATTACGCTGGCTACAGTGCCCTTCATACCGGAGCACAGTGACATTTGCACATCACTGTTCAGGCGGTAGAATGTCTGGCACTGTGGGGGTACCCACCCAGTCGGTCTCCTGCGAAATAGACCTACCCCCGGTAGGTTTTATTTATTATATTATTAATTTCGCTAAGATCCTCTCAAGAGCTCTGACAATAGCCGCCACCGCCTATCCACTTGTCAGATCTTCGATTTATCTCCGACATCCTTGGCTTACCTCCACTCTTATGAATACAGAATTATAGCATCAGAATTGGTGTTATAGGTTAATTTCCATAGCGTCGGGTTAAGGATTTACAGCAGCAATTTTTTAATTGTATTATTATAACGAGTAGTAAAATTAGCATGTAAATATGTACAAAAAAAGGAGGCTTATTGACCTATTCCGGTGTTATCTCAAAGGATTGTACCTACAAACTTTTATACATACAATTGTCACCAAAAGAACACAATTCACACTCCGTTTTACACAGATCAAACCACGGAACATAGACTGTTTAATTTTGTAAATAAAATGGTAAATAAGAAAGGCTAGTTAAAAAAATACGTTCCTTTTCATACAGCAATAATATTAAACCTTATCAGGAATACCTTTTATTAATCTAATTAAGGCAATACCGATTCAAAGTCACGTAAAACAGCACCAAGATATTTTAATGGCCCACAAAACATAAACGTCAACAATAAAATTAAATTAACAACATAATTCATTAGGAAAGAAATCGTTGATTTGAATTATTCTTTGTTAAAATTACGAATTTAACAATAGCGTGTGGGTAATATTGTTAATATTAATGGAGTTTCACTTAAAATCCAATTAATTTTGCCATTTCTTACAAAAATCTAAATATTCAATAAATGTATATATTTTATATACCTATGAACATTATAACATTACCTATGTTAAGAAATTTTGATTTTGATTGGAGGAAATTAATTTTTTAATATGATGACCCGATCTATCATATATTATGTCATATGTGGAATCGGTTTTTTTACCCCATTTTGAGTAAATATTTTATTTGGACAATGAATCAGTTTCAATTATACGGGAGTAAAACAACACAGCTCAGATCGTTTCGTTTAAAGATCGATTTCATTTGAGAATATTTTTTTATTTTAAAATTGTTCTTAAATCATAGAACTTGTATCAAAATTTCAAAATCTACCTAAATAAGTTGTACAAATTCTATCAGACTAACGATATTGTTGAAGATAACACATTGTTTCGTGTTATTAGACAGCATACTACTGTCTTCAAAGTTTCAAACAAGTCAGTAAAGATATGAGATCAAATATTGGTTTTCGCATTACTGTTGGATTCATGAAAACTTTGCATATTAACAAACAATTGAGACTTGCTTTGTTTGTGTTTATATAATTAATCCTCATTTACATATCATATACAAAGTTCACTACTACTTTCTATTTTATATTTATATTTATGAAAATATATGAAACACCTTTGACATTTAAGTTATAAAAATTCTTCAAAAACGAATCCGATTTGTACGACGTAATAGAAAGGTATAGGAATACGAAATCGGAGTTCGCTAAAAATATTTCAAATGTACTGCAATAGCACAAACATGTCAATATCCAAATATTCTCAGGGCGATACTTTCAAAAACACGAAATGTAACCAGTTACTGGTGTGCCGCGACATAGCTTTACTTGAATATTAAATTTTCACAAGAATATGAAATATTTGGTGTCGATCAGAACGCTAACGGAGACTCAAATTGATTTTAAATATTTTGCACATATTGTTGAGAAAATGCTATTCATTTTTCTAATAAGTGGCACATGTAATGTATTGATTCTATGAAATATAATTTTATGAGATTTATATTCACGTGTAGGAAAAACCAGGTAATTGTCACCCTCTTAAAGAAATCAAACGACAAGAAATGACATTTCTTTCGGTCTCGTTTGATATGTGAAGTCCCTTTTTTCCTTCTAATCTTAAGTAACACTTTGTCATAAGTCCTTTCGAAACTCGTAACTTAAAAAATCACTAATTAATTCATAGAGTCTTTTAAATCTCTTCAAGTATTAGTGTTTAATGTTTAAATGAAAGTAAGGTTGAAATAGTACTCAAATGAAACATATCA
>JADANM010006502.1:5352917-5413937 GCA_026213755.1 Eurema hecabe
GTATGTATGTATGTTCATCTGTTCCCTCGTAACTTCTAAACCACTAATCAGAATTCGACAAATGACATATCATTAGAAGCGTCTTAATTGTCCGCTGGTTATAGGCTATATAGATTTTCACCAAATTCAATGTGGCGCCCTCTAGCGGACAAAATATACAGAGTAAAAAAATAAAGTTAAGCTAGATATGCCGTGTTTGGTATCATTTTAAAGCGCTTCACTTGTACATTTCGAATATATATATATTACTAGCATTTGCTTGTGACTTTACCTGTATTCATGGGGTACTTTTATACTTTTTCAGCGTCGTTTTTTGTCGTAGTTGGGTTTTAGTTTTTTTACTTTATCTTGTTTCTTTTATATAAGGTACTAGCTGTTGCCCGCGACTCCGTCCGCGTGGACTTTAGTATAAACTTTGACCCCCCCCTCTTATAACCCGTTTTTCCAGTTAAAAAGTTATTCTCAATCTTTTCAACTAACTGTATGCCAAAAATCAGGTCGATTGATTGCTTAGCTACGGCGTGAAGGAAGGACAAACAAAAAAAACAAACACACTTTCACATTTATATTATTAGTAGGGATGTCATACAACTTCGAAGTATGATCTGCGCTGGGGTGGTACCACTCTCACACAAAAACGTGCTTTTACTAAGTACTTAATTAAAGACCGTTGCCTTTTCAAAAAATTTCTTCTTTGTCATAGCTGCTCCTACTTAACTGATTCCTATAGTCTATTATCAGACAAAGTGAAAAAAGTATTTTATAAAATTAGACAAATAACTTTATACACGTATAATAAGCCTTAATAGTATATCAGATAATAACAACAAATATAATATGTAGGTAACACTAATGAAGTCATATAAGATCAGAGTACTTATTACTCCATAATACGTACGTAGCCTTCACATAATATGAACGTTGGTTCTTATTAAAAACATTACTTTACCTCACTCCATTAGCTGTAAGCTTTGCGTGAAATCAAAGTTTCTTACCTTATACTCATGGAGACTGTAGTTAATTAGGTTTCTCAGCTTTCCTCTAGAGAGATGCGATCTTTGCCGTATCTTTACTTAGTTAATGTTAACCAAATGTTTAGTTACTGGAAGTAGCGGAAGTTATGTAAATATAATATTGTATGCTAATGAACGAAATCAGTTCTAACTAATGTATTCATTAGTTCCTAAAACAAAGAAACTTTAGTGAGATTGGATTTCACGCTAAGCGTTTTTGATCTAGTTAATACTATAGGTATATTTGCTTAAAAATTAACAGCATATTTTTATTATAACTTTATATTTCAATTTAATAAATGTAGTTAACTTATACGAATATATTATCAATTAATCAGTAAAGTTGTTTTTAAATAGTTAAATAGTTTTTTTTTACTTTATATTGCTAATAATAAGCATTTGGTCAGTCCGACCCGAAGCAGTTAAACATTGACCAAGTCAAGAAAAATGTTTTAAACTAAAGCTTTGTGTGCATTGGATAGAGCTTTTCAAGTTCACCCGACCATAAAATCGTTCCGTTTCTACTCCCAACTTTCTGTTTACAAGTTGGAGTCAACAAAAAGATCTCTTATAACAAATGTAACGTTAGGCTTGGGCTCAAACTTGTTCGCTAAATAGTCTGTCCAATTCGAGACTCTTTTTTATACTACTTTATATAAAGGAAATAGCGGTAGTAATATATGAGAAGCAAAGTCTTCTCAAAATTCTATTTCTAAATCTACGAATTAGATTGAAAAAATGTTTGTTTACCATCCATGCTAATATTATAAATGCGAACGTAACTCTGTCTGACAGTCTATCTGTTACGCTTTCACGTCAAAACTATTGAACCGATTGTAATTAAATTTGGTACACAGATAGTCTAGAGCTCAGGCTCTAGACTATCTGTGTACCAAATTTAAGAGAGAGAGATAAAACATAGGCTAATTTTAACTGGAAAAAAGGATTATGAGTTTGGGAAGGGGGGGGGGGGGGGTCAAAGTTTATATGAAAGTACACGCGGACGGAGTCGCGGACAACAGCTAGTAGCAATATAAATGTACAGTGCCAAACTCTATTCATAAAAGCTAAAACTGAATTACTTTAGGATTAGGGACAAGTTCTAAAGATACGAGATTGAATAATAGGACAAATAATAGGTCACGAGACTCGATAAAAATAATCTAATAACTCCTAACCTGAAATCTAAACATGATACAAAGACTGTCCAAATGCTTAAAAACATTACGCGCTAAGGTATATTGTATTTGTCCGTGTAATAATAAATAAATATAAATACGATCATGTTTTTTTAACAACACCTGTTTTGTTCACTATTTGTGTACCTTAGAATTTAGCGGATAGCATTGTAAATTTCAAATTTGAGTCGTAATTACCGCACGGATAGTCGTAAATAGAATTTGAGCAGGAATTGTAACTGAAAACGTTATTTGAATTACAAAATTACTCGTCAACAAATATAATGTATTCTCTTTACTACTATTACTTAAAGAGAATTATTATTTGTGATGATTTTATAAAGTAATTCCTGGATCTATGGAGTCTCTTTTGAAAATTCTATTAACGACATTATTTGTGGCTTTGAGAATCTAAGTATAGGTTTAATTTAAAATTTTGCAGGTACCAATAAAAAGTAACAAAATTTGTGATTTTTATAAGTTCAGTCAAATAAGTATGAGGCATGAGCTAAGTCGAAAACTGTTAAATTAATACAGAAGCGAATTTAATACTAAGTATTATAGCTACGTTACACTAAATTTCATTTCCATGTACACTGTGTGTTATGAAATTACCAACTAGAACACTCAGAATACAGAAGTTTATTCTGTATTCTGTGCTAGAACAATTATGTTTGAATAAGTTTTTATAACTAATATAATATCCAAAAATGACCAGACAAAAAAAACTTTTTGTTTTACAGAAATTAAGTAAGTAAAATAACTCTGAAAGTCTAAGGCACAATATTTTTTTAATCTCCTTTAGCATTCAGATCTAATATACTTTTCTAAATTTTTAAAAACATCCTAGTTTTCTGGGTAATAGTTTTTCAGCGTGAAAGGTACTAAGCGCTTCGCCCCGCCAGACGCCCGTACAGAAGTAAATCAAGATTTCTTGCCTACCCCCAAAAACAAAAAATAATTCAAGCCTAAAAGCCTGATGCATTAAGAATTCTTTTCCTTACTAACGTTAATAATTTTGTGCTTTCTGTATGCCACCAAAATTTTTATGTGAATGACGTAAGCATTTTCATAAAAGAAATGTTAATTTTAACAATATTTTTTTTTTTGATAAATGAATTAAAATATAGGTGGGCATTATTTTAAAATATTTTTCACTTACGAGATCATTCTCAAATAATAAAATAATAATTACCCAATGTAAAACCACATTTTCAATGAAATTCTAAAAATTATGTCTCTAATTTAATTGCTTCATTCATTCTTTAAAATCAATAAAGACTAATTTAATTGCTTCGTTTGTTCTGACTGTAATTAAATTATGCCCAATATGTTGCTATAATACATTTTAACGCAGTAAAGTAGATTTGAAATGAAGCATAACATTATGTTCGAAATAATGTAAGTAAAACAAAAGTTCGAAATCGATTTCTGATCATATTCTATTATTTATACGTAAGAAGTTTTCATAGAGCTTTCTAACGCCGACAGTTATATCCATATATAGGGAAGATTACGCTAGCCAACTCCGTGATAACAATAGATGACCCCTGTTTGAAACTTTAAGTAGACTGTAGCCGATATCGAGTGACTACAACTGAGTTCAAAATCATATCTAATGGATACAATCTTAATAATACAAAGGACAGTTTGCAGTTGGAAGCTGGCACGAATTCTTCAATAAATAATATTTTGACTTTGCAAGGCTTTGCTTAAAAATCAATTAAATACTTAGGTAATTAAATATTAAGCTTCACTTAATTAAGTGAAGCTTTTTAACGTTACTATTAAAAGTAAATCAATTATGTTGGAAAAACAAGTGAAGACTAAAATAATTGTAGGCAAACTTAATTAGTGATTTTAATTAAACTCCTATATAAATAATAAAATAACCTACAGAAGGGGAAATGACCCTAACAAAATATATAATAAAAAAACGATGAATGAATTGAATTTAAAATTATTTTGCATTATTATAGCTTGACCCCGTAAAACTATTAACATTTTATTAAAAACCGTCACTGAAAATATGAAATATCACAATGTTCCTGCTTCTCTTTTGCATATTATTAAATTAAAGCAATAACTATAAAAGCAGAGCGTCGCATTTGCTCCTACAAATTTGTAATATTTTGCATTTTATATTCACGTCATAAACAACATTTATTGAAAAATATATCTTAATTTGGCTCTCACCATTGCAATCGTCTAGACGTGTTTATCTTAAATACTTGACAATATAGACTGTATTCATACATATAATAATATACGTAAAGTCGAGATATTGACATTTACCGAACATTGTATGGAATCAATCAAATATACGATCAATTGAATAGCTTTATTTATCCAGTAAAGCGCAAATTGTACAATTGTTTAAGCATTCATACAAAATTGAAATCCGACTTGAAAATCGTTGATACAATACGAATAGTACGATGCTGTTATATTTAATGGCGCTATACCAAGTTTTTATATTCAGCTGTTATAGATACCATCAATTCGTAAATGGCCCATTTTTCTGAAAGCCTAGGTATCAATGACGTGTCAAATTATCGGCGGTCGCTCATAGTTATGGGACACTTTATTGTTATCGACGTAATTTAGGTTTTATATATAGAATTTGAACATATGGCGGAAAATTGAGCTATGTATAGTAATTGAATTTAAAAGGATTAAAAAACGACGTAGAATATTTTAAGTTTATCAAACGTTAAAATTATTAGGATATGTCACATAAGCTGAGCAATATTAATATGTTTTAATTAACTTAAGGTCTGTTCAGAAGAGGATATGAACTTGCTAAAGGTAATAGGGATACAGAAATGTTATATTCGTCATGATAACATCACGCGGACTAAATTATAAGTAAACCAGCGTTTAATTGCCTACATTAGACGAACCAAAAATGTGCAAAAAGAATTTTACATTTAGATTATTCCCAGCACGATATTTTGTACGACCTACAAAATATGATAAAGAAAACGGCCAAAGAGGCCAGGCTTAATTAGCTACTAATTAGTTCGCTTACAGCCCCTCGTGCACGGTTCTTGTCACTTATTCAATTATCTTCATTGGGATAATGACAACCTGGTAACAATACAACTTGGCCAATGTTCAACGTTCTTGTTAGTCGGAAATATTATTGCTAACGAATAAACGTTAGTCGTAATAATATTGCTCTAATAAGATAAGTCCCAAAATGTTTTCAAAACATAAAATTATAGGTACAAATTGAATCTTAAAAATAGCCCACAAGTTTTGCTCCATGAACATTGTAAGCAATATTTTATTTCGAATGTGTGGACAAATAGGATAAATTCTAAAAAAAAACTTCTAATCTTGCTCAGCACACATAAATTCAAGTAAATCACGCAAGTTTGACATTAACTCGTCAAGTTATTGTAAGTTTGTAAGAAGTATTAGATCGACCGATAGTCCTATCCAGTGAGCGATAAAACCGACAATGGTATTCTACAGTAGTGTCCTTACGAATTCTGAGCAAAATCTAAAAATTTATTCCTTTCAGTAGTTGGGTGAGTGCCAGAAGATATGGTAAGCCACTATCGGATTGACGTCTCTAATTTATATTCAGTGAGTGGAGCTGATCACTTTAAAAGTTTATAATAGAGAATTTTGATTTGAAGGAGATTTTCTCTTGCAGTCAATGACACCGTAGAAATAGGCGGTCGCAATTGCTATCTTAAAACCTGGGTTATCGAAAATATTATATATTGAGAACACAATCTAAAAATATTTATGCTTTAAACTTTTACTGATATTAAAAAGAGAGAGATAACGTTTGTGTCTTTGTACAAGTAGGTATTTACTACTTACCGTATCTTTTAAAAAAACGCTATATAAAAACCAAATAATATAAATTAAATAATATACAAAAACCAATACCAGTTTTTCATAGTTCACCATTCATGATCTTGAAATACAACTAGTACTATATAGTATATAAGAATGGTATTTTTTAATTTGTCCACGAATATTGTGCATGCAACGCATAATCTCACGAAGAGAATAGTCTGACATTGTTACTACATTGTAAAATTAGTTGGCAGTCTCAGATTAACCGACAGTTGAACGAACGTTACAGTCGAGATAACTTTATGTTAATAGCTAATGTCGTAACAAGGGTAGGTTTTCGATGTAATTTGAAATTCAAGCACCCCAAATAAAATATGTTTACGAAATCTGATTCAGCAACATTTATGCGAGCTAGAAATTGCCTTCCTGCGGGTAATTATGTCGGTTTCCAGAAAGTTTAGTAGTTTCAGCCTTGCGGTTAATATATTTTATACAAGCATTCTACCCCTGTTCTGTTTACTTCCTTACAGTTTACAAATATAACTTTTGTTTTATATTGAGAAATGTTGAATTAGTTTCGTTCGTGTTAATACTGAAATATTCGATGAGAAAATAATATTACATACCAACAAAGTAAGTAGCTTTCCACTGTCTGTCCCTCCTCCTTAGATCTAACGACCGTTTGGCGCGGTGGTAGCACAACTGCTTTCTGCGCGAAGGTTAAATCTTCACACTGGAAAAATATATTTGTAATTTACATTTGTATTTTCTTGGGTCTGGGTGTTGCTATGTATTGTATGTATGTACATATTTACAAAAGAAAAGTATGTATACATATGTAATTTGTTCCATTATCTAGTTGCCATAACACGAGCTTCTGTTTAGCTTGGCACTAGATGGCGCTGCATATAAATGTCCTGAAAATATTTCTTTATTTTATTAATCTTGAAATCAAAAATTGTTTTCACATAATATTAAAAGAGGAAAAAAAACTAAAAGTACAAGTTAATTTTTTTGTAAAAAAATTATTTAAAAATAGTTAATTAAGCCTAGTGTATATCTATAGTCAACCGCGTTGGCGAGATTATTATCTTGGGTATGCTGCCTTATCGCACGTGCCCTATCTGTTAAAAACTTTACCCTTACGTTACCATAAATACTCTTTTAATGTTTATTTTACTGCGAAAGGAGGCCAAACAATCTTCCAATAAAACCACTGAAAGTTTTATCTGTTCTCGGAAGCTTCTCAATTTCATGTATTTTTAGTTATAATTTTCATTCACTTAGAGATTTCCGAGAAATACGAGCCTCGTTACCGTCATTGCTTAAGGGAATAGGAATAGGAAGTTTAAATGTGATGTTATTCTAAGGTAAATATTATTAATTTATTATTGCAATTTATTCAAAAATATATTGCAAGCTTTTTTATTTTAAGGATCATCATGAAACTTCCTTGTTTGGCCAGAATAAGCCAATGTTTCAAAAGTCATATACAATTTGGGGCACGCGTTGATAATATAAAATGGCAATAAAAGGAAATCCGCTCAACTAGACGAACGCTATAACAGTTGCCGAAAACACAAAACACGTGATAAAATTTTATTGTACAACGTTCTGATATGAACCATCCAAAATCATTGAGATTGCTTTCAAATATTGTACGTGGTTTCAGATTAAGTGGGATTTTTTGGTTTAGTTTATGCTATACGTAGTAGAGATAAGAACAATGTGTATCTTTTATTTGTAACTACCAAAATAAAAATAAAAATCTGACGTCCAATAAATAATTAATAAATCGTTATCAAAGAAAATTTATCATCAGATACAATTGTTATATTTTAAAGCAATTCTAAAATAACTAAATAAACCAAAGAATTATTCGTCTTTTCTGGATATAGGTAGGTATAGTTAAGATTAGACAGTAAGCTTATAAATGTTTAAAAGGTCATTACAAACTTCCTAAGGTGTTAGAATTTAAATTAGATAAGTTAGCATAACTTCTTAACACGGTCCCTTTACTGTAACTACTCCATCATTATATACCTAAATAATAGATTCTATAAGATCCTGTTAGTCATAAGTTCAATCGAACTATTTATATTTCACGTTCTTATACCCTCCGCATCTTATAATTCCACTAAATACAATACTGCTCATTTATTTACTATGGGGCGTCCATTAGCTTCATTCCATCTTGGATGGAATTTTCCTTATATCGAAGCTTCGATAACTGCGTCCTCAAGTATATAAGTTTTGATCAGTTGGTTGGTAATCGAGTCAAACTCCCGATTAGACGCAGGCCTAATCCCTAGATACAAGTAACGTTGAGCTAAGTAGCTTCCTCGTATATCAGATATAAATATTTATTAGCTGTTATGAGAGTAATCGCCTTGTTCTTTGATAATGTATTTTGATATGATGTATGTATCATTAAATAAGAATTGTTCCGTTATACTTTGCTTTAAATATATTGATTACAGACTAATGTATTAAAGCACATTCTAGAAACAAAACCATGAAAGAAATTCGGAACAGAAATGACTATCCATATACCTAATATGGATAGTCAGAATTTCTTAAAAAAAGTATTTAACGTATCTAATTCTGTATGGCCACAATAATTGTTTTTCTTTATTATGGTACTTCTCCAGACCTCCAATGCTAATTTACTCAAAACCTGAGTGAAACAACTGTTTGCTATTATCGTTCTTTATTAAAATCTTGCAATACTATGTTGATTAAAATTCTTATATAAAACTCATTATGACGAAGAATGTTGTTTTCTAACCGTGATATTTTTTAAATAGTTCTATTAAATTGTGATCGTTGAGTACATTTCCACGTGCGGCTCGATACTTAAAACCCTTTATAATATTATAAAAGAGAGAGATTTTATACTTACCGCATTAGCTGAGAAACTATTAGACTAATTTATTTAAGGGGTTAGCATTTAATATATAATTTATCGACGACATTGACGTGCTAAGACTAGACTAGACCAGATTTAAATCGTGAGATACATGCTGTCGATTAGAAATATTTCATCACAATATTGGTTAATTTAAGGGGATTCTGGTTTTAGTATAATTTTTATTTGTATGCGAAAATAAATAACACTGAAAGGGCATACACATTTCAATATAAATATGATCGAATCAAATCAGGCTCATATTGCAGAAATAAACATAAGAGATAAAATTACATTAACATTTGCATAATTTGTTACTAAGGACAAAATCTCAGAACCATCTCCTGACCCTCCAATATGTAAACAGTCAATAAATATACATGTGATAATAAACACGTGTACTTTCGTATCAAAATATGAATGTCAGAGAAATGAGTCTTCTCGTAGCACAGTATAAATAATTAATGATGTATCAATTATTAATGTTATGTCGATTAAGAAAGCAGAGCAATAAAAATAAAGGTGGAAATTTAACTGTTATTATAAAATTCTTCATTTTGAATAGTAGTTTTTTTTAACCGTTTTGCTGAAAATCAAGTAACATATGTCGTAGGAATGTCTTTAAAGGATATGTCCTTACTAATATTAGTAATCTTTGAATTTGTTAGGACGTTTTAATGTACAGATCTAATGAATAAATGCATTCATTAGATCCGACGAAAGGGATAGACGCGATCTACTTCTATCTCTAAAAAACCTTCCTAAAGTTTAATCCAGAATACAGAAATTTAAGGTCCAGTTGTGTTTCTGCTTTCATTCATCAAGCAATCATTGCTAGATTGCCAGAAGTTTCTAGTCGACACATAGTTAGAGAATAATAGAGAAATAAATAATGCATGAATCATCAGATATTTTAGATTGTCGTTAAAGAGGAAGACTCCGTGAAAAGCTTGAACAACAAACAATTTATTTGCCGACTGAATTTGTTCTTAGAACTCCTTTGTTAAGAGAAAATACTTAAAACGTTCGTTACCTTTGAAACTGTCGACATTTTTAAAACTATAGCACTGTAATTTCTTTGAAAGAAAATATTTTACTGAAATATAACATAATAAACAAAAGTCCACATAATATTTTCTTTGATCGATCAGTCTGTTATAATAATTTACAAATTGTCTCTGTCAGGTTAAGTCGACCGAAATTACTAAGGGATTTGACGATTTACAAGACTAAAGCTTTATTAGAAATTATCTTTATTATTAGATTGCATACAATTGACTTTCATAGATTGGCCTAGATGTTAGCTATTGTTGCCCTATTGGACTGAGGCTAAAAATTGAGCCACGCTTGTGCAGTCCTTCCTAGAAGTCATTTGGTAGATTTTTAACAATGTCGTCTTATGGTGAGTAAATTTAAGTTATATTTATTCTTATTACATACTACCACAATATAACGTTGTGTTCTGGAATTAAGAAATCATAGTGTCTTCGTTTTATTTTTATTCCCCTTTTCTTAAAAATACTCACTTTTACGTTGATTTACGTTAAGTGCGATTAGGACTAAAACTTTTTAGCTTCTAGTTTTATTTTAATGGCCTCCTCTTTCTTAAAATACTCAAACCTTACCTACTCTCATAAATTTTATTCCTAAATACAACTGTATTATTTTTCTAAAACAACTCAAATTCCTAACTCATGATATTTGTTATCGAAATTAATTAAGCAGTATTATTGTTTAAATATTCTTTTATCGACATTAAATAAACAATTATATAACTATTACCTACGAGCATCATTAATAAAACACTTGGCGAGCGGATTTTTATTTTTTCGTTTATCAATATTTACTTTACCGGACTTGATAATATGTGACCTATGTGACGGAGCTCTTTTAATGACAATTATTTGCATTGCTGTAATCTAACGTATATAAAGTAAGTGATTAGTTGGGGTATTGATGCGTGATTGTGTCAGTTCATTGCGTCCGTGGCACAAACATGTCGGCTCGGCTTCTGCTTCTCCTTGTGGCCTGTGTAGCGGTGTCTTGTGAAGGTAGTAAGATCTCATATATTTTATGTTCCTTTAAGATATGACCTAATCGATTAAATATTTCTTACAAATACCGATGTTCGGACATCATTTAATCACGATGGTTAATGGTTTATTAGACTTTATTATAACAATCCTTAAACAGTATAAAGTACTAAGAACATATTTTCCTATGGAATTATTCTGCAATTTTATAAGCAGTTACAAAACAGCGTCAAGCTACAATGATGCTTTCTGTCAAAATAAAGCCTTCTGTTATTTCAACAACATTGAGTGGAAAAGCTTTAGAAAACATTTAAGTAATTATTTCATTTCTCCGAAGTGAAATTATTTCGTTGTCAATGGTTTTAGCAGTTAGAGCTTAGCTTAGAAAATTTTATCTATCTTACTACCTTACTATTTATGTACATACGTTATGCACATATTATATATCTTACATACCATTATTAGTCACCTAAGTAAACTGCGAATATACTTACATTCAAAATATTAAGTCTACTACAGTAGAATTTTTTAAAGAATACAAATGCTTATATCAACATCGTTTTCCTTACTAAAAAGAATTTAAAGTAAACAACGCAATAGATACCAATGTGTTTGAATCTCCTACCAAAATCAAAATAACGCTTTACGTAGAATTAATTAAATAGCTGAACTTAGCGCGTATAATGTTGAAGGTAATTAGAGAAGTATCGATAAAATACTTAAAGGGATTAACGACTTAAGTACATAATAAGATTAACAAAGGCTTGAAAGTTTTTCATTTTAATTCACAATGATTTTTTTATGAGGCAGTTAGACCATTCTACATAAATGTAGGCTTATTCGAATATCGAAAAAATAGAACATGCAGTGTACTATTATGATATTAAATATATTAATTTTAAATTAGTGTTTACTTCTTAATTCATTTTGAAATTTAGAATATTTTCGTTTTTGCACTATTCTAACATTTGTAGCAATAATATTATAGACTACACAAGCCCCTGAAAAACAGTCTTGACTATGGGACCTGAGTTGCATTGTATATGTAAAAAATGTATTTAAATACAATTTTTATTGAATTATGTAACAGAGAATTCAATAGGTAAATAATATTTCTGCCCAAAGGAACATTCAGGTGGAACTTTATAGGGCATGTACGTACGTATTATGTTCACAAATTTCAGCATGTTCGTCTTACATTTTCACTGGACTACGAGACTTCTCTTCAAATTTACTAGTACTATTTTATTTTTAAAAAGGAATAACGATCTAGAAAAATATACTTTATAGTAAAACATAACTAAAAATTAAGATAATCAAGGATCATATTTTTAATTTTAATGTATGGTAGTATATTTTTTTTGTGATAGCATCTTACGCTAAGCGACTATCTCTGTCCGTGGACTTTCGCAATAGGGAACGCATGATGAAAATGCATTGCCAGTCTTACAAAAACGGAAAAATAATCCTTCTTTTTTGTTATTTCGATTTTGTTAAAGAGGAAATAACGGATGAGGTAGAGATAGGTCGAACGGGAAACAATAGTCTTCGGCACTCGTATTTTCCATTACAATGACTGCAGTTTCTATAGGATATAGTACCCAGGTTTACACCAGCTTGACTTATCAGCAGACCCTAAAATTTTGAATTCCTCAATATCGATCATCCAATTCTTCAATGACATGTTATAATGTTCAATGGCTATTACCGTCAATGGATTCCAATTGTCATTCATTAAATGTGTCCAGACAAACTACGGTTAAGGTCATCGTCACTCAGATCAGGTCACGCCTATTATATATTTATAGCTCTTTAGATACATTAGTATACAAATTGTCCTTTTAAAGGCTCATTTCCTTTGGACGCTCTTAGTAAATACAAATATACTTGCAATAAGTTTTTATTTATATTGTGATATGTGTTATGACCTTATGAACTATTGGGAAAAATATGATTAAGATACTTCATACCGACTTTCGGTTCATATGAATGCCGTTTTATAAAAGAGAAACAATATAAGATTTGAACAGACATTATCGCCTTATTAAAAGCAATGTAGTCAACACTTTAATGATTCATCAACGTTAAGAAACTATTCTGTTTATTTATGAAGTACCATAAAACGTTCTCCCGACTTTTTACTAATATTATTTTTAAATTAGGTACTTTATATTAAAAAAAACTGTATAAAGTACTTAGAATACATAGAGGTAGAGAGCAGAAAGATAAGTTTTTACAGTATGTTTTAATAAGGAATAATTTTCTTTCAGACGCCTTCCTTTCTCCATGTGATATCGACGATACGGAATGTCTTCGAAAGTCGACTCAAACGTTTTTATCAAAAACAGCAGTGGGCGTTCCCGACTACGACATAAGAGCTATTGATCCAATGGTTATCCCAGCATTGGACATACAGATAGATGAAGAACACGATATGTGGAACCATTTCAAGAACGTTAAAGTAGTTGGATTAAAAAATCAAGATTTGAATAAGTTCAGGTTTGTTAATTTATATAATTTAATTCATCATACATCGATAAGGAAGCAACGCTTAGTCACTAAAATAAACTAACTTAAATAACTAAACTAAAAAAATGCTTTTGATAAATAATAGTAGTCGGTAGAAGTTTCATACAGTTTTGAGACTTTGAGCAATTAATGACATTTATTCTTCGTTTATTTATTTAAAGATAATATAATCTTTATGTCATGTTAGTTATCATCACATATTGACTTAATTTTAAAGATCCTTAGATTAATATTGTTGGTATTAAAACATATTTGCATGTAAGTCTCTGCAGGCGTTTAATTTTACACGGACAATACTAGAATTTTTCTTTTATGGAATGAAATTGGATATACAGTTTCTTACAAAAAAATAAATCACATATTCGGTGAGTGATTAGAACTTGCCCAATTTCACATATATTTATTTAGATTTTATTCATTTACAGAGTAAATGTTTTCGTTAGCGATAAGCTAATGAATAATAAAACATACCTACTTATCTTTGAAGTTACTTTTAAATTCCACGTAGTGTTTTGATGAATATCATAATATGACACACAAAAACAAATGCATATCTATTACTATTAAAACATATTATTGGATCATAATGTAAGGTGTAATTTTTACAGTATGGACAAAAACGCCAAAGCAGTCGAGCTGCAGACGAAAGTGGACCTTGTAATAGACGGTGATATCGCCATCGAGATGAAGAAACTGAAAAAAACATTATCCGGCTCCTTTTCAATTAAAGCAAGTGCGTATAAATTGTGTAAACGACGTCATTATAGCGACCCTTTAATTACATTGTAAAGGATTGAAATTACAATTCGGCAATATTGTAACGATTTCCCTAATCATGTTGAGTAATTTGCCGTTGGAACTGGCGAATTTCAAGGGGGATGAAATTGATTACGGTGTGCTAATAATGCTGGACTAGTAATTTTTTTTTATGTCTTTGGTATAATATTTTTCTTTGATAGAGAGGTATTTGATTCAGCCTATAAGTTTTTGTTTTATATACATAAATTAAATTAAAATATGTAACTTACCTTCATAATTACCAATAATGAAACTGTTAAAAGATAACCGCAATTAGGGGCAGTTTCATCTTTTTCATATATTCATGTATTTATCTTTACGCATCTATAATTTAGACTGATACATTATTAATAAAACTCGCCGCACCCCGCGGTTTTTCCCCACATTTATGCATATAATTAAACACGTAAAGCTTCCTCTTGAATCAGTCTATCTGATAAAAACAACCGAATTAAAATTGGTTGCGTAGTTTTAGATTAAAGCATACATAGCAGGAAAAAGCGACGTTGTTTCATACCATGTAATAATGATATTAAATAATAAGTAATAAGCCAGCCTCAATCACTAATTAGTCCTGCATACATATAGCACATAATTAATATTAAAATCGTATAATTTCAGGTGCATTAGGTACAGCGAAATACGGTTACGACTTCAACACAGACGAGAAACAAGTTTCGCACTTCGTAGTTGGTCCAGAAACAATCACGTGTCAACCGATCGGCGATCCCGATGTCAAGTTGAACCCAGAACTTGTTCAAGTTTTGAGAACAGGTAATAATAATATGAAAAGTTAGTTCAAAAAGATAACATACAAGAAGGTTTTATTGACCTTTGTCTAACTAATATTGGATGTATTTTGATATACTGATTGACTCATTCATGAAAAAAGTACTGTATAGATTTATTTATACTCTCTATCACTAATTCTTATAATGTGGGCTAGCACCATATGCATTGCTAAAAACATAATAGGTTCAATCAATCAATGGTTTATACTATAGAACCAAATCTTAGGATGATTTTCGTGTCATAAGAGCAGAGCAATGTTGTCTCAAATGCTACATACATAATATTATCTATATCATACAGATACATAATATTTTTATTACCGTATATGAATAAAAATATTTGGTATAAACTCAAAATTTAAATCTCAAAGTTATAGGGTTGTACTCATGTGCAGTGATGGGAGAGATTGTCGTATTTTATTTATTTAATTATACTAAATATATTAAAAGTATGTGAGTATAACTTAATATCCATAAAATATATATTTAAAACCAAAGTAGTAAACACAGGTAAAACCGCTTTTTACTTATAAGGTGAATAACACTTCCACGAGTATCTACTAATTAAATAAAACAATTAAAACCCAACGAGTTTTATAATACATATTTAAACACAGCTATCTGTTAAAATTCAAATGTTCATTTTCAGATCCTGAATTGCAAGAAGAAAGAGAACACTGGAGGACAAGTGCCAAGGATAACAATAAGAAAATCCTTTGCGCTATAGTTGAAAAGGCCTACGTAACCGTTGTTCACAATATTAGGGCAGCTGCGAAAGTACTGCCTAAGGAAGCTTTCCTTAAAGGAGTTTAAAGTATTCACACTCAAATTTCAAAATAAAATGACTTCATATTTTTAGTTTTTATTCATTTACTTTGTACCTTTAAATAAATAAAAACACATAAAAATACCTTCTCGAAAAATCATAATATTTTTTAAACTAACACTTGAAAAATATAATAATAACTGCTAAAATAACCCAAAGTTAAGACTAAAACCCTTTTCTTGTTAGATAACATTTACTGACGTTGTTTTTAAAGATCGTCATAATGTATAAAAATAATAAACCCATTACTCATAAGTCTCGGTGATAAGGTTTTGGCGAGCAGTCAATGACCTCTACTTAAAGTGAAGGGTACTTACTACGCTGTTATTCGACACGTATAAATGAGTTTCGAATTATAAAATGTTAAATGTTTTTTGTTTGTTGTGCTTTGTATGGTCAAAACGTAAAAGGGGGTGATTTTGGGGTGATAAGGAATTTCTGTAACTTGTCTCGTAAGTATTTAGAATATTATTATACAAATAAAAATCTCTGTTCTCAATTACAACGCGAAGACACGACAAGAACTGTCACTCCGTCTATAACATAAAAATTAATCGCCAGAATATATCTTTAAGTAAGAATTTTGTGGTTATTTCATATAAGGTAAATATATCCTAAAGCTACATGTAGGATAGGTAAAATTTTTAAAAGTTTTAAATATTTTATTAATACCTAAAACCTTAAGTCCTTTGTCCTACTTGGCATGAGAGCTGTCTGCAGCACAGTGTCAACTCGTAAACGCCTAGTTGGGCACGGGCCTAAAACAACGACAATTTCTCTAAAAGTAACAAAAGTGCACTTCTAAAATAAAAGTCTTGTTCACGGTTTTTCGAATAACTCCCTAAATTGACAACGTACGCAAGTCATATTTTTTGTTTACAAGATTTAGGAAGAGGCGGTCCAAGTGTCTTTTTAAAATACTTACGTGCCGTTAGAATTTAATGCATACATTATTTTGATAATAAAACATTTTAATGTGACGTTTATTTATACGATACAGCCATGTGTGAAATTGCGGGCCTTTAAATGTTCGCGAGATGTAATAAAGATACATATTAGAGTAAATTTATATTCAAGGTTCATTAACATTTGCTTGTCTCATAGAAAATCGGCGATCATTTTTAAAAGCGTTCTTGATTTATTAATTATGAAAGCTACGTACGACGAAGTGAAGTGAATTTATTAATAAAATATGATAGCTACAAAACAGTACTCTTCTGAAGTACTAAAATGTATCTATTGAAATATTATCTGGCTCTGGCTTTGATTCATTAAATTTACTATTTTGTATGCAACCTTATTAACCTTCCGTATACGAGGTGGGGTATGACATACCCCAGCGGTAAAAAAATCGTTGCAATTTTTAAACGAAAAAAACGCGTAAGTTGGTTTTCTCAGTAGCTGTAAATGCGACGTTGCCGCTCCGATCCGTGCAAAGCATTCAGTCCGGCGTCTGCCATAGATCGTGTGACACGTACGTAAAGTGCGCTTGGGTATCACACACCCCACCTTGTATAGCGCGTCACCCAAAAGGTAAGCGTAACTACTTTTGTTTTTTAATCATTTATATGTTTATTTCGGTGTTTAACGTGATGAAATATTGTTTTCAGGTAATAGTTTAACTAAAACATGTCTGGGTTATCAGCAGAAGATATATTACGAGCGCTAACAGGAGAAGACGATGATGATATTGAGTCAGAACAAGAATCGGATGGTGATGCAGATCATATCAGTGCTCAAAGCAATACAGATAGTGAAGTGGATGCGGACATACCGTCTTCGGATTCAGACAGTGATAACTTACCACTCTCGAGGTTGCAACAAGCTAGTCATACCGAATATTATAAAGGTAAAGACTTCCTAGGGAACTGCGCCAAAGAATTAAGAGTATTTTCAAAAACCCCTTGAAAACTTACAAGAACCGCCGGCAAAAAGGTCTTATACAATGCAAATATGCTCACTTTGTCCTAGACAAAAAGATAGGAAAACTAGGTACATTTGTAAAAAATGTAATAAGCCTATATGTATGGAACATGCAGATTTTTATTGTCAAGACTGCGGAAACTTAAGTGATTAAGATTTGATTAATTATTGTTTGTTTTTACTAAATTGTTAATGTTTAAAACTAGTTATATTGTAGTCTTATAAATTAAGAAGACTGATTCTAATATTATGTGCCATTTGATTTTAGTCCTCAAGAAAAGGTTTAATAGATTATAGTTAGAAGAAAAAGTTAAGTTTTTGTACTTTTATTAATAAAAGTCTATTGTAATGTAAAAATAACATTTGTTTTACTTAATTCAATTCATTATTAGATATAAAAACATATTTATTATTATTTAACAATCTTAAATATCAATTATGCTAATTTTACTACCTTTCATGTTTGGGGTATATCAAACCCCACCTAGTATAGCATGATGAGATTAGTCACCTCGTATACGGAAGGTTAAATATTCAATACAATTAATGATTTCAAAACAAATCGAGAATACCTAATTCAGTCTAATTGAGTACTTGTTTTGTAATCAATACTAATTATAATATTATATAATATGTAGAATTAAATTAAAGGTATCAATCTTTGATAAGATAAAAGCTATCATAGTTCGGGCAAGTATTTAGATCATAATAAGGTTTATAAGGTTAATGTATTATATTTATTGGACCCGGAATTGTATTAAGCATTTTATGCAGGTATATAAGCGTCTTACCTTACTACTATTTGTGAAAGTGACATTGTAGTGTAATTTATATATTTCTGTTTTAAACAATATTATTACAAATTCAGCAAAAAAGTATTATAATGTTTATATTTTATTAACACGAATTTAAAAAATCCAATGATTTAGTATTGTGAAGTATTTTACAGACTATCAAAGTTTATAAGCCTCATACCTAAACGTCGGAATAACATAAATTAATACCTCATTTTAGGCTTATGTATAAAAAGATGATATTATACTGATTTTTTACGACAAACAGATACAGGAGTGTCTTAAAGTTGACTTTTAAGGCTTCTTAATAGTTTATTATGCTCAGATAATATATCCTTCGGTTTATGCATTTATCATTTTTTTTCTTTTGAGTTTTTATTTGTCGCGAAGGCGAAAGACGATTTTTATAAACAAATAATAAATTAATAACAGTTCAACTGCTCTTGACTTTTTAGCGACGACACTAACCAAACATTTTTAGATACTTATAATATATTTTTATTATTTCATTATTCCAGTAAAAAGAATCCTCTAGCCTGTCCTGTTTGTAGTTTATACATGGTCTAATTTATGTGCATATCAAATTGTAGTCAAATCAATTTCATAGTTTTCATAATTAAATACAGTTTTCTCCCGTATTTTCTGTTCCCGTGTAATACCATTTTAAAAAAGTATACTTTGTGTTAATGCAAGGACAAATATCCGTACATATCTACCAAATGTCGGCCAAATCTATTCAATAGTTATTTCGTGCAAGAGCACCAAATTCATACTAATATCTAAATAATGCGAAAGTAACTCTGTCTGTCTATCTTTCCATCACGCGTAAACTACTAAACTGATTAGAACGAAATTTGGTACACAGATGGTCTAGAGCCTGAGATAAAACATAAGCTACTTTTTAATGGGAAAAAAGGGTTAAAAGGCGGGTTCGAAGTTTATATAAAAGTCCACGCGGACGGAGTACGGGCAACAAGTATATAATATGTAGTAAGTAATATTGTAACGACATTCGGTTGTTCAGTTATTTACGTTTCACATGAGCTTTTTGTACTTGCCTTATAAATGTTGGGGATGCCCCACCTTTATAAGGCTCTTAAGTCTAGAGATATTTAGTCTTAAAGGAAACTGAGTCATGTGGTTACCCTTGAATATAGACCGTGCATTTTATACATATCTGAGAAACAGCTTCAGACACCTCGTTGCGACACAAACATCTACATATAACATTTAATAAATATGTTGAGATTAATAATTTTTATATAGCCATTAGATCAATTGAGGATTTTGCAATTAATAACATTTTTTGGTTCTTAGTTGTCGTTGTTAGTAGCTTTTTGTATTACGATCTTGATGTTTGATGCGTATTATTTCGTAATTTAAGTTTTGAATCTGCATAACTTTAATCCGTCAATATATACAGGAATATACTATCGATGTCCACTTTTCATAAGTTTTTTTTTAATCTTTATTTTTTTTTAGGGTTTTTAGCTCTGAAGCCATGTCAGCCCCATCATCAAAAAAATTACAATGATTACAAATTATTTAAATGCGTCGATTAAAAATCTAAATAAAAATTTTGCCTGGCTTGATGCCTTTCCATAAGTTGCGTCGCCATCTCTTTCGCATTACAAAAAAAATATCAAACATGTCTCCGATTATTATTAAAACCAAAGAATTTTGAGTATAATATTTAACACTTGGTTGTAATTGTAGAAATAATGATCTGGTGGTATTTTACGTGCTATTATTGGATGGCATTTAAAAACACGTCCCACAATACGTGAGGTTTTTCAAAATGTAATAAGAGCAAAAAATAACACTTCCTTAATTTGCACACAATGTTCTGCATCGGTCAAATTTATGGTATAGGTACTGTAAACTTGAATTTTATTTTATCCTTAGTATATACAATAAGAAATATAATGTAAATCACAACAAAATTAACAATACAATTTCAATGATTTATTCGAAAAACTGGTTTATCTCAATAAATTAGATTTCAATCTTTTCAATAAGGTTCATTAGATGGTATCATGTCATAAAATAATAAAATGCGGCTGATGGATTATTAACATCTCGTTAAAATTTAAAACGAAAAATACGGCGAAGTATGGTTTTTTTAGTAGATAATTCTTTTGGTCTATCATTATTGGATATTAGCAATGTCGCGTGGTTTTACCCGCGTAATTTCCCTTTCTGTAGCAATATAAAAAGCATTCAATGTGTTAATCCAAGGTTTTTGTGTACTTGCATGTCCAGCCAAAGTAAGAATAATAGATAGGTATATGCGTAGACACTTTCTTCTTCATAAAAACTTTTAAATTAGGTAATAATATTAGTAGGAATATGTAAATGTCAATTGTAGGATCCACAAATAAATGAATCTTACTGAAACTTTAACAAGCTTCGGAATATTTGATTAGGGAGATCTACTTAAGCATCTATAAACGTTAAAAACTATGTTTAAATTTTCCTATATTTGACTCATTTTTTAATGACAAATCTCTTAGCTTCTTTGGCGGCGTTTACCTTCCAAGAATAATACACCTACCCTCTTAAATAAATGATAAAATGCCCTTCTAACAATCTTTGAAGGAATTTGCAAAGAGAATCGAATTACAGAAACGTTTGTGACACAAATATTCAATTATTTTGTATTTTATTTGCAGCGACAAGTTATTTTATTTCAATGTAACTGGATATTACGTACACATCGGTGAGCTTCAAGAGTTCGTCTTGCGCCAGCTTTGAAGAAATTCAATCAAGAATTCGGGGTTTTATCAACGACTCTGACTCAATGTTTGACAAGTAAAATGATACCATAAAATATAGCTATTTACACGGGAGATATCAGGTTTATCCTGTGAGAAATATATTATTGTGCTATTTGGTAAAAATGTATGTTTATTGATATTATTAAATATTATATTAAATTATTTATAGTTAGTGGCGTGTGTTTTATCTTATAAGTGAATTTTCGTACTTCAAGGAATATTCTAAAAAAATATTATAGAAATCGGTTCAGCTGCTCTCGAGTTATGCATATTTAGCGATAAACATTTTTATTATAGTTTTAGGATAATTAAATTTAGAGATATAATATTAAAAAGTCAATAATTATGTAAATTATAATCAACTTGTCTCTTTTGATTTATTATAATGAGATATAGTCAGCCCGTGGGACGACAAATGCAAGATTAATTTTATCCTTAGTCATTACATTGCAACATCGACACGTAATTAGAGCTATTAGTTGCTATAACCGATGCATGATTATTACTTAATAATATGGAACATCTTCATTCTTAGCACGCTTAAGATATTAATATTCTTATTCAGATACTAGCAGCTATGCAAGGTTCTATTTGCATACTGAAACTAGGGAATTTATCGTAGGAAATGTTTAATAACCTATGGCATTCTTCATTATATAAATAATTGTAGCTGCACAGATTAGCGCATTTAAACAATAAGACTTAAAATCATGGTCGCGGAAGAGTCTGCAAAGGTGCCCTTGACCTGCAGTGTGAAGTAACACCGGGTTTTTATTAATAGTAGGTATTTAAAGTATATACACCCTTGATCCTTTCTCCAAGATTCATGGGTATTCTATGACGATTTCTCTCCTATAAAGAAAGGTTATAAATTACTTTTAAGTTGTATTCTGGTGTCTATCTACCTTTTGCTATGTACGTTTTGCTAATATCTAAACCTAGGCAACGAAAATAAATGAATTTATGTAAATACTTTGTGTTTTAAAAGAAAAGTTATGTACAATGTACTCGTCAGAAATAGTATGTATTGGTAAGAGGACGGACAATACGCGGGCGAAACCGTAGTGTGGCAAGTATTAGTACAAATTCAGTTATAGCATCCATAACATTTTGCAATCCATTGCTGCAAGCTTTTAACAATTCACCATTTCATATTTGTAACATGACGAAACTTGCAAACTTCAATCAATAAATTATCCTCTTATACCTAAAACATAGGTCAAACGTCTAAATATTAAATTAAATGCGCTAAACCTTGAAACTAAGTAGTCTTTCAATTTTGAACCACGACCATTTTTAGAAATGATCACGAATTATTAACATTTTAAATATTGTGTATATTAGTTATTTGTTGTGTAGGTGTCGATTCAAGATTTTTTTAAGTTTTGACTTAATAAACTTTGAGATACATAGAACTCTGCAACAATTACTTCTTCGCTCTACAAATTGTAATTGAGCCTTTTTCATTGATCAAACTATAATTATAATATAACGTATAATATACCTTAATACGTAAGACATCTTCGTTGATGTTGTAATGTATGTAAGAAGCCTTCAATCGAACGGTTATGATATAAATGTCGTGACTTTGCGGTGCAAAATTATGAGATTTAATGCAGTTGTTTCGCTACTACCATTAAAACAACAGTTTATATCATGGTAACGGCTGTATTATATTCTAAAGTTAAAAAATCTTTTTCCATTTTATTTTAAATATAAAATGTAAGAGGCGATTGCGTATTAATTGTTTGATATGCAAATATGTAATAATTACGTGACCGTTTTATCATGTTAAGACTGAGATTCCGCCATCAATATCCCTTAAATTGGACCAAAATCGTGACCTATAACGGCACCAATGACTGACCATCATTCCTCTTGTCATTGGCCACTTTTTAAAAAAATAAACTCAGTGTATAAAAGTGGTGCCGTGAGTCGGACCTTTTCCTCAAGATCGCAGACCGCGAACAAGATGCTTCTCAAATGTTTGCGTGCTTGTATTCTATTTAGTATATTAAACACGTGCTGTGTGCAATTTTGTGATGGCCAATTAAGCTTGCTCAAGTTTAGGAACTATGAACCTGGTAAGTGTTTATATTAAGATGGTTAATATTAGTAAACTTTGTATTATTACGGCTTGATGAAATCTTAATTTAATTTATAATGAATTCTACAAAGTCGAAAAACATCAAATTCAAGTGATTAGCTCTTCTGTTACTATTTCAGTTTTGATTCTTTATACAATATTCTTAGTGAAATAAAATAAATATTTAACCTTTGTTTATGTAGATATTCAAAACTTAATTCATTAAATATATAAATGAAATATAGAAAATATATAAAAATAGATATCGTTATAGAGGACGTAGGAATTTTATTTCTTATCTATATTGTAATTTAGATAAGCATAGATTTTGGAATTTAACTTTTTTATATACTAAATAGTCTGTAGCTTATACGTACGAGTATATATCAAAAATTAGAAAATGTTATATTGTATGGAAACCAATAATTTACATAATAACAAATTAATATTCATCACATTATTAATTTGATTCTCAATATGGTTTAATCGTGCGATGTACCGTGTAAATCGTATTAATTTAGACATCAGCTTTACTGAGTTTTGTTGATATTAATACATAAATTTTTGCTATTAAACGCCTAATATTTGAACATAATTCACATCTGTTTATGCATACATGACATTATAATATTGTTTATCGTTATTACTAATTAAAATAAATGGAGCAGCAAGGTGTGTATTTCGTAATTTCAATATCTAACTGGATTTGAGCAACATACATATTTAAATTTTACAAAACCTGCCCGTAATATATAAAGAAAATAGCTTAAGGCCTAACCTTTAGATACAATAATATATTTCAGCATTCCATCGCAAGCCTTACCTACTTTAGCTACGTAGAGCCTAGATAGGTCTCGTTTTGGTTAGCTTTGTGACATTAGAATGATACAAGCTTGACGTATTCATGAAACAAAACACTTTACTAGTTCCAAAGTTAAGTTATATTGGATTATTTCTTTTATTTAAATTACAAATGTATATTTTTTACAGTTTTATTACATGCAGTTCTCCAAGCAATAATTATACAAAGTATGTGTTCTTACTAAACTCTTTAAAAGAAATGCGGAAATATTTTATTTATACTAATTTAGTTCGAAATTTTGTGTAGTGAACGTATCCATTGTACGGTCAAGGTCAAGGTAGGCAATGGCTGAGACAAGAATTAATATTAAATTATAAAAACTATGTTGTTTGAGTTTATTAACCCCGAATTAATAAGTTATCTATTGAAGTGACTTTGAACCCGAAAAGTCAGAAATCAGTGATTTAATTGAAACAGTATTAACTACAATATTACGGTCTTAAAAAAGCATACGTTGACCTCGTAAATTGGAGATCATCCTTTCGCTACATTCTACCGCTAAATTGAAATTACAAAATAAATAATCTTAATACACCAAGGACGCAATCAAGGATATTGCGTCCTTGTAAGAAGTAAGAAAAAATCGATAGTTAGTTTTAACTTACTTAGCCTATAAATGTTTATAGTTTTATTTTTTCGAAAGCAATGAATAATTTAACTAAGTCAATGACCCAATCACTCTTGGTTCTAAGATTGTTATCACGCTAACCCGCTATAATTATAGGCTGTGATTATTGTCGTTTGTACTCTACATAGCATATAGGTTCTTAGTAGATATGTAATGGACCCCGAGGCTAAATTTGCGATGACTAGTAATTAGTTTTTTTTTCTTTTGGTAGTGCTAGTCGATACTGGATGAACAGTTTTTGGTTATAATGAACTACATTCAGTTAATATTTGCACTTATTATCGCTTAGGTTTTGATGAATTCCATACATAATTTAATATTTTATAAATTGTATTTTGTTTATAGGTTTCAAAATAACACAAATAAATGAAAATTGTTATTATACGTACGTATTAGCATCATCTAGTTATGTTCTAAGAATTTTTATAGCTGAAACAGCTCTGTATAATAAATTTTCATTTGTATATACTTATATAACTAATCTAAAGTCAAAATTAGACATCAAAAATTATAAAATCTTGGTTTTACCGTTAAAAAATTATTATCTAACACTCCGTCCGGCACTGTTACACAATTTCGAGCTGCTAATCCTGCAAGATTATTTCGTTTACTTTTTTCAAACTAGGCTACATTACAGACATTAATATGGAGATACATATCTGCTTGTAAATTATATTATTACCAAAGTCATATACTGACATAGCCTATTATTACCAAACAAAAGTTGCAATGGTTCTAAAAAAATGTTCTTAAGCAACGTTTTAACCCTAGGTGGTAACATAATAATTTAAATGACCACGCATAGTAACAGGGGTGACGTGGCCCCCGTTATAAAAGGAAAAAAAACATCTGTTTAATGAAAAACAAATATTTTGGAAGGTTTACAACAAGATCGACCGATCTTAGCATGCTCTATTAGGTACCTATGCTTAGAAACTATTAGATACGTATCTCTCATGGTTTTCATGAATTAACTTTGGACACAATTTCATTACGAAGTGTCTAATAAAAATATAAGATACCTACCAGTAAATTAAAATAACACTTAATAAAATATACAGTATGTAAAAAAGGGTAAACGTACCTAAGCAAACATTTTATGGGATGTAAAATTTACATTTTGCTATAACGAATTTTTTACCCTTTTTTAAATTTTATAATGCTCACATATATTGTAACTTGTTAATTACTAAAAAGCACTTTACTTAGCCTTTTTTTATTTCATTATTTTTTGTGAGAATCGAAAAAAAAAATAAAGAACCGTATTGGCTTGGCTTCTGTATGTAGCATTTTAAAAATAACTAACTACTTAAATAACTTTGAGCTAAAAAATTAAAAACCTTATAAAAGAGGAAAGGGAAAATACATTCTAGAAATTATTCTCGATTTAATATGTTCCCATAGACGTAGGTGTTATCTTTACTAATATGTACCTACCTTTATGTAACTTTTTCTTATCACTATAGCCGCTTGGATGTTACCGCTTCCTAGAGGTACAAATTGAAAAATATTGTCAGAACCAACTTGTTTTTTTATTTACGTTTCAGACAATCTAAATGCCCTAACTAATTTATCTTAAAAAATCTTTAATGACTTTCTAGTAATTAATCAGTCAAATACTATTATTGACTAGGTATTTTGGGTACACCTCATATAAAATTAATTTATGTTTCCAGCGCCGACACAACCTCCACTGCCATTCCCACCGTGCCGAGCAGATAATATAGAATGCTTGCGGCGTGGTTTGCGAACATTTTTCTTTCTCATGAATTCGCGATATTTTGGTATGACTCCGGTTGACCCTTTAACATTGAATAGTGTGACAGTAGCCGTGCCAGATGAACAAATGTCGTTTTTACTCAGAAAGGTCAACGTCACTGGTGCAACTTGGACCAAAATTATCGATCGAAAGTTAGTAATTTTATAAGTTCAAATGCCTAAAAAATAAACACAATTCTATTAAATTAAAAACCTAATTTGTTAAATTAAATTTATTAACAGTCAATTTTTTTAAATGTCCAAGATGTTGCGTAGGAAGTAATACATAATTTCGACACTTGACATAACGGGGATGTAACTCAGTGGTAGAGTGTCTGCTTCGCATGCTGAAAGTCCTGGGTTCAAATCCCAGCATCTCCAAATAAGATTTACTTTTTCTCTTTTTTATAAAATATTTAAAGTCAAATTTATATTTTGATACAGTAATATTAAACAATTATTGAACAAAAATATTATGACTGTTTTTTGCGATGTGATTATTTTTTTGTAAAATTAATAATAATATATTTATTCATAGTCTATCTTATATTTAAAATATGTATTATAAAATAAAATAATTATGTTGAAAACATACTTTATTTTATAATATGTTTCTTACAAACACGAATTGTAATGTAATATTATTTAGGTACCTAACCTACCTATTACTTTAAGTTGATATCATGTTTTTTATTCACATCTATAGTATTTCCTTATTTTTCTGGTATTTCAGGTTTAACCTGCAGAATGGAAAAAACGGCGTTCTTTTTAAAAGTGATTTGCACATTGTCGGCGAAATTACTATGAGTTTAGCAGGAAGGTCGGATCCTTTCGTGTCATATATAACAATGGACTTGAGTGAGTCAATCGCTTTAATTACCATGACTGTTATTTATCTCGCCTATACCTATACTGGGAGGTCCGCATAAGAAATTGCCCTTAAAAAGATATTTTAGATTCCTAGATTCTGAACATAGTCCTACAAGACCATTAATTATTACTATTCAGAACATTCGTAATAACAAAGTTATCTTTAGCAAAATTAACTATCAACTATCTAACTAATCTTTTCTTCAAATATATTTTAAGATGATGTTGAAACAAACATTACCTATTCATGGAGTGGGCAACGTGGGTATGATAATGAAGACTATATCCTGATCGGCCAAGAAAGAATTACAGTGAGGAACTCTAAGAACCCATCTTTCTACTTGCAGCCTAGTAAGAGTTAAAAACTTGATGATGATAATATAAAAAACTAACTCTACTGATCTAACTTTATAAAAATTTCTTAATTCATCATGTACATCACTTTCAGTTTTAATTTTCTAAACTGTAATCTTTCTATATTACCCTATGTAAATAATTCTGTTGCTATTCTATTTTCCTTCCTTTCAGATTTGGTCAGTGAAGAGGGTGAAACAGGTAAAAAGCTAACACATAAATAATGTTAGGAAATATTGAATGTAACTCTCTTGTTCCTATATCATCTTCTGTAAATAATCTTGTTTCTATTACTTACATTCCTTTCAGATTTGATCAGTGAAGAACAGAAATCATCAGGTAAAAGGCTAACACATAATAACTAACCAAATAAGAAATTTAAAATATTTTCTGAGGGTCCTGACTCTCAGGAGTCAGGACCTGAACAAACCTGATAGTGGTTTAAATTAATTTAACTTATAACTGTGAATACATTGTAGTTGGAATATTTTACAATTAAAATGTTTCAGGTGGAACTGAAGATGCCTACATGATCGAACAAGTATTGATGTCAAGAAGTGTTTACTTAGATTATCTGTCAAGTGAAGTTACCATAGCTTTGATGCATGCTGTTGTGGATAATTTTAGATTATTTGCGAATCAAGTTCCTGTAAAGAATTTTTATGTGTATAGTTCAAAATAAAAAAAAATATGAAAATACAAATTTTTATTTTAAACTAAAAGATTGTATGATGTATGAAAAGCAACTTTTATACAATATTAATAGACAAAATCACAGATATTTTCTTAATGATTATTATAAATTATCAAAATGCATCACCTAATGATTCTTCCATAAACTTTTTGTATATAGCCATAAAGTTGGCAACAAAAGCTTCAAGATGGAATATGGCTTTATTACCTAATCGCATTCTGTGCTCAAACATAGCAGCATTACTTGCGACTTGACATTTCATAGCCATATCACAGTTTCTTACTAGTTCTTTTAATAAACCTGAAAATATCATATCCGGTGGTACTCCATGTATTATTAACTCATACAACTTTTGTCTAACTTCACCTAGCTTCTTAGGAGATTGCTCTGATAAGATCATTGATGCTGTCTCTCTGATAAACTGCTGCCAATCTGGCTCTGGTACCTTTTGATCAGGTGTAAACGGATAAGTCTGAACCTTACATGCTTCACACATCAATAAAGCACGACGTAAATTTCGGTCTGCACATTTCGCAATACGTAAACCTAGTTCTGAAGGTAAACTAAGACCTTCCTTTTTACATACATTATGTAAAACACTTGCAATTTCATTTTCCGTAGGGGCTGGTACTCTTATAGTTAAACAACGAGATCTAATAGCTGGGATAACACGAGATATAGAATTAGCAATAAGAATGAGACGACAGGTTGCAACATATTTCTCCATTGTGCGACGTAAGGCATGTTGGGCATCTTTAGTCAAATCATCAACTTCATTTAAAATCACTACTTTAAATTCTCGTTGGCCAGACGAATCTATCTGATGTGTAGCTGCTACGTTTTTAACAAGATCCATAATCACAACTCGATCATGAATGCCAACATCAGTAGGATTCACCTCTATGTGGTAGTTACTGCTTACTGTCATTATTTCTATTTTCTTATTAGAAGGTGTCGTGAAATGCATTGTTTCTTGTCGTAACCTTTCAACTCCTGAACCATACAGTTCACGTAATAAGCACATAATTCTTGTTTTTTTACCGGCACCTGAAGGACCGTAAACGAGAAGATGAGGAAAGTCACTTTGCTGGACTAGGCTTTTCAATCTCACAGCTTGATCTTTGTGGTAGTCGAGCTTCATTAAATCTCTTGGACGATGTTTGTCAACCCAGAGACTCATGGTAAAGCTCGATATTAATTTTAATGTATGAAAGCGGTAATTGATTGCAAATTTCAATTTAAGTTTTAAAAAATTTACACAAAATTCTGTTGGTGTTATGACAATTGACTTAGGTGTTTGGCGCTAAAAAGAAACAACAGATAACATCATCGTTAGCGCAGATATAAATAAAAAATTAAAAAAAATATATTTTATGATACGATTATTATGACTAATACCAGTAAATATGTTAATAAAGTTAATAATTTAATATTTTTTCATTTTTAATAACGATTATTGTGTAGCCTTAATGTTTCAATTTATGAAAAAGCCTGTTAAAATATAAATTTCAGAATGTATTTAATAATAAAACCGTTTAAAAACAGATAGAATTTCGTCATTTTATTATATTAAAATTATAAAATTACTGTTCATTAATTAATTTGCGTACTTCTAAAATATAAATAACACTTTTAAAATGTTTATTTTATTATAAGGTTCACAAATTTATGTGGATGATTAAAAATTTGTTAAGATTTATATTTTATTATATTACATTCAATATAAGATGAAATTTTTAATGAAGAAAACTGGTAACGCGGTCGAAAGTATGAATGCGACTAAAGGTTTTTGAATCTATGGTCAAGAAAAAAAGTTCACTTGTCAGTTCAATTTGCCACTGACCAATGTGACAACTGTGAACTGTCAACTGAGTAGTGACAAACGTCAATTATCATTTGTCATTCACCGTTCAAGCGTTAGTGCAAACTGTAAACGAGAATCAAATTTTTACGTAGATATTGGTTTTAGCTATGTAAAAATAAGATATGTTCTAAAAAATCTTATACAGTTTATAGCCCATTGAGGCAGCTTCAAAAAATCTATAACTAACACATTTAATTCAATGATACAGAAAATGTTATTTGTATATGGTGCCGTTGTTCAAATATTATTTGTAAATTATATTTATGGTGAACAATATAATCTATTTGGCGAAGCTGGTCAAGCATACGCATTAGAAGTTAATATTGGTCATCCTCCGCAAAAGGTAAGAACAAATATAAAATTAAAACGTGCTACATGTAACTTCAATGTTTATAGAACTTAAACCTGTCAGACATAAATATTGATTTTGTTCTTAGGTTTCCGTAAGGGGACGTTTTTAGCGTGAAATTTGATAACACTGTTTGTGATGTGTTATATCTAGAGAATGTATACATTTAGTTTGTACCTAAGAAGTGTGAAATAGAATAGATACATGAATATATCTTTTAGTTCAACTTTTTTGTTTTTGAATATTTTATAAGAACTTAACTATTTTACCATTACTGATAAAACTTACTTTAGTGTACAGATAAGTGAATCTATGTATATTTATCTATTTATTTATCTATAAGTAAATAGCAAAAGTTTATTTAATATTTTTTAAGCACTGGTATTTTTTCATCCTTAATTTATTTCAGTTGATATCAAAATAAATAATATAACTATAAGATAAAAATTAAAGAAATGTGTTTAGAATTTGTTTATCCATATACTTGTTGTTAAATTGAGATTAATTATATATTTTCTGTATTTCAGTTGCATGTTTTGGTTGACACAGGCAGTACTACATTAGCTATAGCTTCCTATGCCAGGAAAGATAGTGGCATATACTTCCATCAAAAAAACTCTACCACACTTTTTAATAGTGGAAAAGAGGTAAATATAATTAAATAAACCTACAGATATTAATGATTTTGAACTCTTCTCTCGGTCTGTCTGTTTACCTTAATAAACTTTGAATTATAGAAAGTTGGGTTAAACATATAATAAAAGCTTAAGTTTTGCTTCATATAAGTATAACAGAATTCAAAATGATTTCTGGTAAATGCACTGGCATATTGTTATTTATTTTGGACACCTTGAAACTTACAACTGCATGACTGACCAATTTTCAAAATTGATGGTTAATTGATTTTTATTAAATAAATAGTGCCCCACACAGTTATTTTTTAGCATATGTAAGGACAGAAAGAAGAAGGGACTTTGTTTTATACTCTGTAATGATGATGATATTACTTATATTGGTATAATAAGCTGGAAGCATTATAAGGGTTGACACTAAAATTGATTTCAGGGTATTGAAAATGCAATTAGTACATTAATGATTAAATTTATTGCAGGTACAGGCAAAATATTCTCAAGGAACATGGAGTGGCCATTTAGCATCAGACTTTGTTCATTTTCCGTCCTTACCACTAGTCCCAGAAGTAAAGAGTGACATTGCACTTATAACAAAGAGCTATAAGTTTTTTATGAATGGGTCCGGCTGGCAGGTAAGAACTTATTCTTTTTTTCTTAAAAAAATGGATTTTAGAAATTACTAATTATGTGTTTGTTTTACTTTAAAGTTAAAATAAATTAACACACTGTACATGTTTCTTCAGTACTGCAGATTCCAAAATTTTTTATTATAAAAAAATTATATAGTACAATTTACTGTTTGGTTTTGGTGCAAGATACTTTAGTTTAATGTTCTCTCTCAATCTTGAATGTAACTATTAAAAGTTCTGAAACAATAATATAATTCACTTAATTTTTTTCTTATGAAAAATATATTTTTAAAATTTAAATATACACATTTCAGGGTCTCTTAGGACTAGCCTATTTACCAGTAGCAGCCTGGGGTGAGAATGTTGTAGTAGGGTCATGGTTGGATTTTGTAGAAAGAGCTGTTCATAGACCAATGTCATTTGAACTAAAATTATGTGGGACTTATAACCCTGAAAATGCTACACATTATGGCAATTTGAGAATGTTTGGTGAGTATATATTCTTAGGTAAAAGTACATTTACATACATTTTTACTCATACTATACTATTTACATACATATGAACACCTATATAAATGAAAGACAACAAATAAAAAATATATTAAATAAGAAATATAATAACACTGTACCTAATCTAAATACAATACATTCATAATTACCATTTTATACAAAGGATCAAACAGCTTCCAGCCAACCATTATTTGAACTAATAATAATGTAATAGTATAATATTATAAATATTAATTAAAAATAAACCTTTTTTTTTTTAATTTTACAGATGACAAAAATGCAAGCAACATCAGTAATGAGTTTTTATTTCGCACGCCAATTCTGAGGAAACGGTGGTATGAAGTGGGAGTATTATCAGTTCATTTGATAAATTCCACAAATGGAATTAGCAGGATTAATAATACAATAGATGATTTTAATAAAACTATTGATGATATAGATGAAGATATGTGCCGAGAGTTAAATGTTGAAAAGGGAATTGTTGATAGTGGAACAACAAGTATTCGATTGCCTGATGCTATATTCCGAAAGGTAATATTGAATACAGTAATACAGAATATTGTATTTTAAGGTTGATGATCAAGTTTCATATTTTGATATATTTTTGAGACCAAAATTGAATTGACACAATACATACTGCTGCTATAAGCTTATAGAATTATTAAAAGTAATGTTCTTTATTATTATAAACTAAATAAAATTATAAAATTCTACTCATTAAGCAAGCACAGATGTAAAAATAAATTTTTTAATTGGCTCCTGACACATACTTATGACTAGACAGAAAAATTATTATCTTTGCACTGATTCATTATCTTACATTAATACACACTTACTAACACTAATTCATATACACTAGCACATGCACACAACCACATACACAAAACCTATTCTTTTATGAAAAAATAAATGTTCATAGTCTTGGGTGGGAGCCTGGAGTTCCATAACACAGGTTTGTTCCTAGTATGGACTCCAGTCTCTCACAAAGGTGTTTTCTTGTTAATATGTGATTTATGTTAATTGTGTAATACTTATGTTACCTTTGTGAAGAGAAAAATAAATGATTATTATTATTATTTACTTTTTAAGGTGGTGAGTGAACTGAGCAATTCGGCTCAAACATCCAATATGCTTATACTGGATGAATTCTGGTATCATGGAGAGGTATGTTACTAAAAGCAATAGCCTATACAAACACCAGTTAAGCAGTTTAATTAATAGATTTGTGATTTGATTTTGACCATATATCTATTTATAGAAAAATATTTCGTTTCTTAATTATTTTTAACAAAAATTTCTTCTAAGTTTATGATTGATCAAAATTTTAATAAGTCTGTAGTATTCTTAGGTTGTTTATGAACAAGTTTTTTCAACTAAATATTTTTTTAGGCTGCATGCTGGCCAGAGCCTCAAGAGTGGAACTTACCATCTCTTGCAATCAATTTACTCAGTACTGAGGCAGATAATCAGTATTTTACATTAGAAATACCAGCACAGGTAAGTTTTTCTATATAATAATATCCGAAGAACCCAAAACATCCCAATTTGAGAGTTTATGAGTTCTCTCAGTTTGTCTCCCCATGTAAAACGATTACTGGCTAAGGTTTAAGAGTTTGGACTTTAGTTTTTAAAGTGTTAATCTTTAATAGTACATTAGCTTACATTGTAGTATTAACCCCAGTACTAATGTTGTAATAATAATAATACCTACTTATGCTAGGAGCATGTGCAGACAAATTTTTAGTTTTTTTAAGACTCTAAGTTGGAAAACTCGCGGCTCTTACCCTCTCTCTAATGTTCTTGTTGTTACAGTGATAAGTTATTATTTAATAGGAATAATAGACTAATGAGAATAAAGAAAATATAAGTTCTTTGATTCTCTTTGGTTCTTAATTTTTTGCATTATATAATGTATAAACAATTTTTTATGAATATATTTCAGAATTTCATGAGAGTGGTAACAGCCCGTAACAACAGCGGTGAGAGTGGTACTGTGTCTGAGTTTTGTTATAAACTTGGGCTAGAAGCGGGAGGCAGAGAAACTGTGTTAGGTTATACTGCTATGGAAGGGTTACAGGTAATATTGAATTTCTAGCGAGTTGATATATTTTTTATTCACACTTATATCCTACCCATAACTTTATACTCTACACCCTACCATTATTACTCTGCTTAATGATTATGCTCATTTTATATGGAGGTTTCAAATTTCTGTATATCTTTACTTTTATATATCATCATACACTTGTATATTACTACATTAAATTTATTATAAGTAACAAACATATTTGTTAATACCATGATGTACATATATGTAGTAAGAATAGAACTAAAATTAATTTACTAACCAGAATTGTTGGAAATTGGAAACTTTAACCAGGTGTTATTTATTTTTCAGGTTCTCTTCAATAGATCAGCCAGCTGGATTGGCTGGAAGTCTTCAGACTGTGGATCAAACACTAAAGTATCAGGTCCTTATAACACCACTAAGTCTCTTCTTTACACGTGCCAACTAACACAACCCATACCGGATGTTAACGTCTCTATCAAAACAGCACAATGGACGTTATGTGCTATTTCAATAGTAGCAGCTGGCGTTCTCATATATTTGTTAGCACCATGTTTCAAAATGTTCCTAGTGAGACCGTTGCCTAGATCTCAACAAATTTCACTGTCTCAAGCAGCTTTGGTAGAACAGGAAACATAAGTTGATACAGGTATGAAATAAGGCTATTTTCAATTTGAATATATGTTGATGCAAAACTTTATAGACAGGACCGTTAGTAAGCAGAAAATATGAATATAATATGCAGGGATGTTTTACATGAGTAAGATGACAAATGTAGTTTTTAATGCCTGAATATTAAAAAAAATGTATTTGATACAATAACAAGTGCTGTCTAAATCTGAGGAAGATCTCTTGCATGGACATTATTATAATTTTTACTGTGTATTAAATTTTTTTTTTCATAAAAATTAAGTTATTTATGTTTTGTATGTAAAAGGAAAAATAATCAAAAGAATTATATAAGAATGCTGTTTTCATTAAATCAAAATAATATTGATTATGATTTATTTATAGTGTTAGATAAAAAATATTTTAATGGCACAAATTCAATGGCCAATGATTTGGCAAGATTTTTTATTTTCAAACTAACATAGTTTTAGTGATACAGTTGATTATTTGAATTTAATCTCATTTAAGACTAAGTCGATTTCGAAAGTAAACTTAAAGGTATGTAAAATTAGGTTTTATTTAAAATAATAATGAATTTAGCGTGATAGATATTTTGTGATAACTGTTTTAGTGATTATCTTTACAGTGTATGGCACTTGTTCTAATTTAATATTTTAATAGCAAACTTCTAGGCGAATTCAAGTATTAGTGGTCTTAATAGTCATCAACAGTCAGTCAACCATATTGCAATATTATAGCAAAAATTTGATCATATACAAAATATCTTATTAGCATTTTAATTATCTGAAATATTTGAAAAGCCCAAGACTTCTCATACAGCAACCACTAGACCAATAATTGGCAGTGATTTTAATAATAAGTAGTCTTTAAATAAAGTAGTTAGTAAATTGCACATTATTTTCAGTATTAAATTGTAATCTTTAATCTAAATTTATGATATTTACATTATATTGTAATAAAGAAACAAGAGTAATCCCCATACTATTACTAAATATTTTTAAAAACCATAGGTATCCTTCAAAAGTAGTTTGATTTATTGAATTAATTTTTCATGTAATGATTAAAATATGTTAAACTTGAAATTGAGAATTAATCTTTTCTCTTAAGTTTTTAACGTTTTTATGTCCAAGCATGTATTATGTCTTTCTTAGTCTTATTTAATTAGTTTAGTGAATATCATTTACGTTTTCACATGTAATGCTACACTTATAAAAGATTGTTTTTATTATCCAACCGTATAAAACGTTATAATTCGTCATTCTATCAAAACAAAATTCGAATAAAATTTGGATCTCATTATACGTATATTAAAAAGTTTTACAGTTCAACAATAATTTTTGTTTAGAATAACTTGTAAAGTAGGTACTAAATTCATACGGAGTTCATACAAATGGAATCGGTACTAGATATTGTTTCGTATATTATGAAAATATAAATGTGTACCTCTTTAAAATTAAAATGTTAACTAACAAGAACTGAACAGTAACAGGTTTTTACAAATGCATATCCATTGCATCCGTCTTTTTGTATCTAATCTCGATAAAAAACAGCAGTCGGTACAAATTTTAAAATCTCAGTATATTATTATAAATAATTGTAGTTCATTTATTTTTAAACGTAATAAGTTATATAATAATTACATATACAAGTTTTTTTTTTAATAAACATTACAAAAACAATTCCGGTTATTTTGAAAGTATGTGCATATTATGCATACCCTAATACAATTGAAATATAGTTGTAACAACCATTTTTGCGGCCTTGTAGACGTAGAAGAACCTTTAGATTTTCAATTAAGTAGTTAGTAAATAATAGCATTGTATATAAACATTCGGGAATATGTGTAATTAATTGGCCATTTATATAAAACTCTATAAGAGTAAAGTTGTAGATAAAATACGTGCAGTATTTGTAAGTTGAACTCTTGAATTTATTAGTTACGATTGCGAAGTTACTTATATAGGAAATAGAGCGTTCATCATTTATAAAAAAAATATGGTTTCATCGAAATAAATAACATAATTAATATTTTATAAAAATGACCATTTAAAGATTTCATGTTAAATTTATTCTTATAGTAAGTATAAAGACTTTCTTTATGGAAATTTTGTCGTGTTTTTTCATACTGAGGATGCAGTGTTTTTTTAAGACTAATGATTAATGAACGTGTGTGCTAAATAGTTCGTATAGTTATTATAGGTAAGTTGGTAGTTCAATGAACTTCGATCATTCTAGTTCTAAGTGCTAAAGCCGAATCTTATGAAATCAGTTAAAAGATGCAAGTAGTAATAGGTTTTTATTGTATTGGCTTGGATTGTATTAATGAAATATCGTTGTAAGAATCAATAATTTGTATCAGTCTTAACTGTTTTTTTTTAAATCTAATAGACTCATAAATCGGAGCGAATAATACTTTATACTGTTTTATCAAATAGTTTGCCAATATAAGGTAATATTTTAATAAATGTATTATTACTTGTGTAATATATAGATAGTATGTAACTTGAGGGAAATAGACAGATCTGACTGACTGATCTTATGAATTCGTATTATGAATTAACGTGTAAATTAATTTTTAGTTGAGTTATTTTAAATAAAATCAAATTAATAATTGTCATTTAGAAATTTTTTTTTTTTATAAGTGTGCTGTTTGTTAGCAATAATAAGTTTGCTAATGAATCGAGAAATTGATTGAATGAAAAATATGTTGCCATAAATAAATTAAGTAAGGTGTGCATTTAAATGTATTGTCGTTTATTTGTTTTAATTATAATAAATATCGGCATCAATTTCTCGTTGCATTAAAAACAATCGTGTGTGATTTACAATTTTGAGTGCATTTAATATTTCTTTTATAAATAAGTAATTATACTTTGTCTTTGCCACTTCTTTTTTATCTGTCTTTTATTCGGTACAGATTATATCATGTATTCATTATATTTACTTATATATATTTATACAATGTACTTAATTATATTCCTTTGATCTAATCGTTTGGAGTGTTGATTTTTGGTGTTGAAACTTAGGATGACCAATTAAGGTTAAGGCGTTGTGGATATTTACCTTTTTTATCTCATATAAACCTTATATTTACAATAAAGAATTGTGGAATGATGTTGGTTTTTACTTGTCATATAGTTTAGTCGTTGATTTTATGCGGTATCTTTTCTAGCAAGAAAGAAAAACGAAAAAAAATTGTTACAACACAATGCAAAGAAAAAACACTTTGTACTTAAAATAAACATATCACAAATCACATTGTGTAATGCTGAAAGATTATTGAGAGACGAAACATTGTTGACTTTCTCACTAAGGTCAGCCTTTATCGATAGACTCGACAGATGCTTTCTGATGGCTTAATTTAGTTTAAATGTAGTATGTTTGTTTTATTTTTCCACAGTGATACAAAAATTACAGACACAGACAGATAGTCACACAAAGAAAACGACTAGGTGTTCAAGTTACCGTAAAACAAAGGATATTCTACTTACTTAGGTTTTGTTTAAATGAAATACTATTAAAAAAAATATTAATAATTAAATAAAACTACAATTCCAGGTAAGAACTTAAAAATTAATTACCTGTTATTCCGAAAAAAAAAAACCTTTCTTTAGCCATTTTTCATGTATAACAATATATAGACAACTTGGGACCCGATTTGGCTTAGCTCAGATATATTAAGCATTAATTATTTATAGGTACATATTAACCTTCTTGCATAACTATCTATTAAAAAAACCACATGAGAATCCATTTCGTAGTTGTAAAGATTTAAGAATACTTAAGGATATAGGGACAGAGGGAGCGAATTTGGTTTAGGTAGGTATACTATGTAATGATGGGTATCCACATTTCTATATCGCGACACAAACTCTTACATTCCTTCTTTGTACGTTGTGAAATATTAGTACATATTATATATTAACTTGTGATTACAGGTTTGAGGAACTGCTTGCGTTCCACTCGGCACCTTTATTATGGTCAAATGGTTGTATGTATCATAAAAATAAACGATAAAAACAAAACAAAAAATCAAAATTGGTATTGTATAGGTGTTGTTTCTTACAAACCCTTGCGCAATTTTATGTAAAGTCAAAACTATATTAAGAATGTTCTTTTTAGTACAACGACATACATTAAATTAAAGTAAAAAGAAAACTCACCATGAGGAACTGGCCATAAATATAAATTGTATTCATAATACGAACAACTTATCTTTACGGCTATTTTAATTATTTATATTATGAATTATATTACTACTTACACTTAATTTTGTAGTGAAGTAAATTATATGAATCGTATAAAAAATGAACATTCAATTTTCTTTGAAATTGGGCATCGATAAATCTCTTACGTAGACGTAACGGCAAAAATCTCCAAGCAACCATTAAATAATTCAGACGTTCATGCTATTTACGACAATTTGCATAGAAATGAGTCGGATAAAAGTTACAATACGAAACTGAAATGAAATTCCGATTATTCCGGTCTCCAGAAGAGTCGTGCCTAATGCTCTGTTAGAATTAATTTCCAGAGCGATGTTATTTTTGTGTCGCTAACACCGTAAGAGGTATTAAATGGGTTTTTATAAGCACGTGTAGATCTATCTAGGGTGAGGTACCTACCTACTTTGGTGTCTGCGCAAATTTACGAAGCATAGGTACCTTCTTAGTCACTTTTTAAGAGGTGCTTTTTAATACCTTCTTCTATAAATCAAAGCACGTTGATTTCACGGAGGAACTTAAATTTATTTAAATAATGTTTCGTGCTAAATATAGTACGTATCTATATGTTCCTTGGTTATTAAGGGCTTCGGTGAAGCACTGAGCTAAGAACATCTGTTTGAATTTAGAAAACTAATAATCTAGCTCTAGGGGTTCTTATACAACAGATGTGTGACCTAAAAGATACTCATAAAATATAGTGTGGAAAATGTTTTTATCTAGTCAATAATATGGAACATTTCGCGCGAGTCCGACTCACATTTCACCTCATTATCAAATTTCTAGTCTTCTCTCTAGAAGCATGAAATTAGCTTGAAAGCACGATTTTCCATAAAATAAAAAAAATATACAACTTTATAAACTGAACACACTTATAATATAATGGTCAGAATAAATTAAACAAGATAAAGAAAATGTTATAAGATAAGTACCGACATAATAATATAATATCAGTTGACATTTAATAAATTTTATTTTAAATATTAACAAAGGTAGAATTGGTGCAATTATGCGCAACTTTAAAGAAAAATTACACCTTATATTTATTTAATAAATTAATAATGCAAGGCACGTGTTGCACATTTTATTTTTAGACAACAATTAAAATGCATAAAATATTATTTCCTTTGATAAATGTATGATTGGTCAATTTATAAGCTTAAAATGGCTTAACATGTAATACTTGATAAGTTTTTATTTGATGAGACTCTTATAGAAATTATATAGCTACAACGTTCTGAAATATGAATTTGTATGTGAATTCCAGTTAATTTTTGGCCTTTTACCATAATATCGCAATAGGCACTTACATATGTAATTAAAAGCTTAATGATAATTCCAATCCAATCCATCAAATATGAAGGTAACTAGATACTTACTATTCGGATATTAGGTATCTAAATATAAGTGGGCCTATAATTCTATGCATTCGGCTGTATAATTCATTTATAATGTTTACAATATGTTTTAATGATTTAGAATTAATTTTCTTTCAAGTAACTACCAAAAATTTTAAAATCTAAATGCGAGACAAGTTAATACAAAACAAAAAAATTGCTAATTAAAGTGTGGATTTGGCTACATCCGATTCGAAGCCTCATTGAGTAATAAAGAATCGGCAAGAAAAATACTTCGTGTACATTTAGTAGTATCTAGTTTCAGTTGAATTATGGTCTTCTAAGAACTTTTTGTAACTTAAATTATCAAATATAATAGCCTAATACGCTTTATTTAAAACTATTTACATAAAAAACTAGTAACTATCGTTTTATATTAATAATTCTCAATTATTGATAATTTTTGTAAGTCATTTGAATATGGTAAAACGTATTTAAACGTATAATCAATTTAAATCTTCATAAAAAATAAACACTGTCAATGGTTCCCATTAAGCAGTAAGACAAAAACGAGTTAATTGAGTTAGTCCATTCACTAAGGTGCCATCAATAATGCTGTAATTTACATCAATGATTGAATATAGGAACATGTCGATAACAAGGTTATTCCACGTATGATGAACACTATTGTACTGGAGCACCTTTGACCTATTAATGTGTAGGAATAAAAACATTTATTTATAGCAACTATGTCATAAAAATAATAAATTATTTCATAGGAAGATACCACTCTATATTCGACAAACAAATTTCTTCAATTTATATGCACATTCTGAACATAATGGTGCACCAAAATACCATACAATGCAAACAATAAAAACAAAAATAGTATAGTACATAACATACATTTCTCCATCTTAAATCAAAGATAAGGTTATATAATTCATCTCCATCTAACCCTTGAAAAAGTGCGAATAGAAACATAGGTACCTTATTAAAAAAATGGTCTTATCAGTTATTTCTTTCAGGCAACCAATACTAAATAATAGATGGAAAGAAAGAACAGGTATGTGTATTGCCATAGTCAGCTTTTAAATGTGTACTTTTTTAATTAACTAAAGGTTCATTTAAAATGTAAAGAGTAGCTAAAAAGAAAGTAGAAATGTAATAGGTGTAATGGTTTTAACTATCAATCAATAAGGAAAATTATTTAACTTCGCGTTAGTTCGACTTTCAGGCTTAAATTTATATTTAAATTATTATTGTCATATAAGTTCAGTTATAGAATCGATAACATATTGATTATCGATACACATTACGGCGATCTTACGCATCGACTCTATTAATTTATATGACAAATTATTAAATGATTTATAGCCCTTTAAGCAAAGCCTTGACACTGTACATAGAATGAGACAGTTTTTCGTATATAAGGGAAGAGACGACTGTATGTGTATTCAGTTAAGCTTCAGGAGAGAAGTGAATTGTGTGCTCATAAAAATGAATGGGTTTATGTACTGTTTATTATTTGCGATGCAAATATCGCTCATATACTCCGCATGTAAGTATTTTTTATATATCCGCCATATAAATACGTAGGTATCTATGAATTGGTAAAATTTCATTTAATAAAACTTATTCTATTTAATTGCGCAATTTTGATAAAATAACATATAGTAACTTTATATTTAAAAACGTTAAATACTTACACTATTTAAAAGAATTAATAAATTTAATTTTCAGACCCGCGATTCTACGGAAAATGTAGATTTTGGGATTCCGGCTGTTTTGCAAGGACGATCCAAACAAATATAGCAGATGTTTCTGCTGGGATCAGTGAGCTAGGCACTGAAGTGTTGGACCCTATGCACATTGACTACACTCATATTGATATAGCTGGCCTGAAAATGGACATCTCTGATGCTAACGTTCGCGGCTACCGCAATGCTATCATTGATAAAGCTGAGTAAGTTGATGTTCATTTTTTTATATGTTTATCGTTAATACTTAAATTGAAGAGGCAATTTATTTATGTCGTAGATTAAGCAGCAGTAAATAACACTATGGGGATTCTTTCTATAAATTTAATGTTTTAAATGTTCAATAAGATGAAGTAACAAAATAAAATTAATAAATATATTATTGTTGTAATGGTAACGTTATGTGCTGTTAAAGGGTCAACCCAATTCTAAAACAATTGCATTTGGTGTACCACACGGACTTGTCTATGGATTCGAAATACAGCGCTGGTGGTAACTTATTTGGTATTCCGATCACTGGAGATGGTGATATGAAAATAGTGGCCAGTGAGTTATTATTTCATTTATTTATTTATTATTTTAAAGATATATCAGAATATGTTTAATTAAACAGTGAACCCCAGAAGAAGATATTACCAGTCTATTTAATTTTTTTGACATTTTGGAATTTTTTTATTTACCAACCATGTCCATGCCAACACCATGAAAATATACGGTTTGAAACAATTCAAGCTTAATACAATTTAATTGTATAATTGCATTTTTTTGGATTGTTTCAATCAAAAAACCCATTTTATTGGAACACTCTATATAAACTTCCCTCTAATATAATTCTATGATTTCCAGAGAACGTTCAAATCGAAAGCATACTTCCCTTCGAGATGGTCCGGGATGCTCGCGGTAGATACGTAATTGAACTGAAGGGAGTCCAATACTGGCTTAATTTTAAGGACGACGTTCGTTTCGAACTCACTAACTTATACCACGGCAATAAGGAACTCAGTACGTATCGGGAGGTCTCTTGGAACGTAATTAAGGGCCATATAAAATGTTATGGCTGACGAAGTAACAGCTACCGTTGAAATTGGATGATCATTCTTTGAGTGATATTAAATTAATTAATTAATGTTTTGAGTCTTTTGTATCACTGTAAAGAAGTAATTTAAAGCATAAAATGTAAAAACTGCCATTGAAATTCGAACTTCATAATGTTCAAAATCATTTTAAATTGTGGATTAATGTTTTGTTTCGTTTGTAGCATAGCATAAATAAGTAATTTAACAAGGAAACAAGTTTTTAGCGCGTTAAGTAGGAGTTAACGATGTATGCATTTTTAAAATTAATCATATGTTTTTGTTCCAGGCGACTCGATGCACGAATTCATCAACAACAATTCTAAGATAGTCTCCCTTACATTCAGCCGTCCACTGTTCGACATTGCAAATGAGAAGCTCTTCAAGGCTTTGAGAACTTACCTACTGACGGTGCCTTTTGACGACGTTTTCCAATTATACTAATTTAATAATTTAATTAAAATTTTATGTATCCGTGAAAATCATTCACAATCATAATTTACCTACCTTTTTAATAAATTTGATGAATCGCTGAAGCATTGTACAATTAATATATATGAATTCTACAATGCTTTGGAAATATACGAAATTGTTATGTAAATACACTATGTCAATAACTAATATTAATGAATAATGTAACGATTAGATATTGTTGTACTGTATTTGTACGCTTAACTTTTATTTCTTCCTTTAACCTGTAAATATTATTGGAGCTGAAATTATAATTATACAAAAAAGTTGATTTTATTTCTTTTCCAATGTCTTTAACATGCTTAATTTATATTTAAATAAAAGAAGTAGTTTTGTAATGGGTGACCATTGAATCATACTCTTTGTGAGTGCTACAGGCCGTAGATAAGAAACCTAAAAAAAAAAACCTGGCATATTTATCAAAATAAAAAAGGTCTGTAAAAATGCCAGACATTAAATAATTATTTATATTGAATCTTACAATTAAAATTTGAACTTATACGTAGTTTTATGGTTGGTAATCTTGATCTGACTTGATCACTAGAAGTCGTAAATTTATTTTAACAAAAACAAATTACTTTGCGCACGTACGCAATTCAAATTAAGTCTTAAGTGATTTCCTCATGGATGCCATTGTCTGGAACAAAACGAAAAAAATAAAATAAAATTTAAAACAAACCTTCTGGAGTATGTTACTACAATTGAATTGAATACTCACTCAGTTAAAAAGTAATTTGAAAATACAGGTATTTAATTATTATCTGCGATCCACAATTACACAATAAAGAACCTGAAGAAGAAGGTTGATTGTATGCGGATGAAATCTTATTATTCTTTAGACTAATAAATATTTCTTCTTTATTACAATATGAAATAAAAATAATTAGTAACGGAAAGTGTTAATCTTTAAATTATGCTGAGCTTCTGTATTCAGATAAAGTATTAGTACTATATTTACCGGGACAACATGGCGGCGCAACCAATCGCCACTACCAACAAAATGTTAACAGCTCTGCGCAACCAAATGGTCACCAACTACCAAGTGAGTAACTCGCTATGGAGCTGTTTGATGGTTGCGGCTAATGGTTTAGCTGCCATGGTGTCCCGGTGAAATATAGCCCTTACCATCGATTTTTTTTTATAAAAGACGGTATTACAAAAGAAACGTACATAATATAATAAGAACAATATTATTTTTTATACTTTTACTAAAACTATAGGTGCTGACTAAGATTTGCTGTTAGATATTGAAAATGAATTTATTACCTCAAATGAAATAAAATTTTGGGTACTTAATATATAAAGTGACTGCAATACAAACGCAAATTCACTGACTTATAGTATTATATGCGCAAGATAATTCTCTTCATCATATTAATACCTATATATAGTGGTTAATCTAATACTACAGACGACGACGAAAATTCCTACCAAATATGTAATTTAATTTTATATATGACAGTTACTTCGTTTAGTAATACTATTCTGTAATATTTGGAACTCGAGAATGAAGCAAATTACATCAACTCAAACTCTTGAGTCTTGATGCCGTAATTTGAAATTCGAAGACAATTTTTTTTTCTTTACGGTGTTACTATAATAACACTGGTTCGAGCAACTGACCAGCAAACGCAGCGTAGGGCGTCCACCCACAAGGTGGACAGACGACCTTGTCAAGGTCGCCGGAAGACGCTGGATGCAGGTCGCCTCAGACCGGTATGTGTGGAGGTCCAGGGGGGAGGCCTATGTCCAGCAGTGGACTTCCAGCGGCTGAGACGACGACGACGACGACGACGACGACGAGCAACTGTCTTGTTTACGTACGTGTCCAGATAAGAAATCTGGCAACTGTTAAAAAAAATTAAAAATTGTTTTTAAAACCTAACGATTTCTGTCAACAATAATATATGAAATAGTATTGATTACCTGATATACAGAACTAAGAAGTAACGTTTGAATATGACATGCAGTGATTTTAAAATATTCAATGAAAACATTTTATACCTACCTAATATGTAATCAACATAATGTAAGCATATATACGTAATATGAAAAAAACACTAGATAAAGATCTACATTTTCACACGAACTTTAAAAATCACGGAAGTCGAGAATTCTTTATAATGTATTGATTTTTACCACCACGAAGGACAAATCTCTCGAAACCGTCAAAAGATTAAAAGCAATATTTTTTTAAATGTTCTATTTTTAGTTTTTTTTTAATAAAATTGTTTTTTTTTCTGTTATAATTATGTTATAATAATCTTTTAATTAAATAGAGTTTTAATATTTAAAGTTACATTGATTTATGATTGCATTTTTAACATCTACCGAGTATCGACTTTTTTTAAGTACAAAGAATTAACGTTTACGGGCAATCGTTACTTCCAAAAGTAATGGTTAGTGAATTTTATCTATAAAATGATATTTTGTCAATTTAAAATAACTTGCATAACTAGATGCAATCGATCTAGATCGATCGAATAAATTGTTCTTCCTATCAACATTGAATACTTACCTATATTTATAAATAAATCTGGTGAACGTGCTTTTTATTTTTAATGGGTATATTATATATTAAATGCCGCATTGGCATTTCGAGCAGTTTGGCTCTGTTAACTAAGGAACATAGATTGCCATTGAAAATGTAAATTAAAGGATACAGAAAATGAAAATTCTCTTGTGTTTCTGCTTAGCGTTATGCTTTAGTATAGTTTGTCCTTATGGTAAGACGAATTTAATATGATATATTATTATATTTTATTGCTCAGCCTCACTAGTAATATTTATATTCTTTTTCAGTATTTAACTCGGTCGAACAATGTCGGATAAGGGATTCGGTATGTCTAAAGTCATCGTTCCAAAAGGCTCTGCCGTTATTTGCCGATGGTATACCAGAACTGGGCATAGAGAAAATGGATGAATTGGTTATAAAAGATCGAACATATAAATTGGGAGGATTAGATTTTTCTGTTATAGGAGGTCGGTTGAAGGGGTTGAAAACTGCCGTCTTCAGTACAGTGAGGTAAGCCAATTACTAACTTCAAAGCATATTTTTATGTTTAAATATTCAATGTTATTAATAAAATGATAATTTTTAATTATCTCTTGTGGAGAGCCAAAAAAGCAAATACTTAGGTAAACATAGAATATCTACGTAATTATAACGAAATGAATGTTGTTTTAGTTTCGATCCAGATAAAAAGATTTTCAAAACAGAATACGTTGTGAAGAAATGTTCTTTAAGCGGAACTTGGAAGGGAGTCGGAAATATAAAACTTTTACCATTAAAGGGGGGTGGAAGCATGCTTTTAAAATTCAGTAAGTTAATAAAACTATTAAAATACTGTATAATATTTACGATAGATCACGGTATAGGTACAGATGAAAACTTGTTAATTTGCAAACAGTGGGTACAATTATAATCAATCTATGTATCAATCAGAGTATCTTTTGGTTTACGTCTTTAGGTTTTGGTATAATTTTACGGTGAAGTCTTTAGAATTTTTTAAATTGAAATTTATGACGTTCTTGTTTGAGAATTGCTAACGCACACATGTTTTTTTAAATAGAGAACGTGGAAATTTCACAAAACGTAACATTCGATATAGAGAAAAGAGGTGGGAAAACCTTTTTGATGCCGAAGAAATATAATTTCGACTTTGACGTAACGGGCCATGCGCATTTTAATTTGACCAATATTTTCAATGGCAATCCAGAATTGAGTAAGTAATTTTGTCTGTCTTTTTTAAGCAATATTTAATTTAATGATATATGTTTTTTAAGTATGGACTTTGGTAACTCCTAGTATGTTCAATAGATTTAGAATTCCCGGGTTCTTAGCTGTAAACGCAAATTTGGGTTGAAGTAGAAAATAATGCGTTTTTTCCTGACAAAAAAGGTGATTTTCTCCGTATGTTTTAACTTTATGTTAAAATGGTTGGTATATTTTCCTTGTTCCAGGTGAAACTGTGTTAACATTTTTAAACGCAAACTGGCGAGATGTTTCTAAAGAATTCGGAAGACCCATGATGGAGCAACAGGCTTCGCAGATATTCTCACACATTGCAAAATACCTATCCAATTCTCCAATGGAAGAAATATTTGTTATGTAACACCACATACAGGAATAGGTATATTAGATATCGACTTGTTTTTAAAGTTTTCGAAAACATTTTTTGTAATTAATTGTGTTACAGTATAGAATTTTAAAATAAATACTTATAATTATGATACTTTTGGTTTTATTGATTTCGAAAATATAAATGAAACATTGTATTTTTTATTAAGAAATCAAAATTGTTAGCTTAAAACGATAAATACAAGTGCAGACGGTGAGTTAGTCGGAATTAGGGATTTTAAACCTTGATCGATTTACTTAAACGTGTAAACGTGATATAAATAGCTCAGAAATCGAGTCTCATTCACAGGATTATTCCGATTTTGACCCAGAAGTATGTTATACTACAAGTGTGTTATGTTTCTATACAATTCAATACCGTATTATAATATAACTATACGATTATATTTGATTATATATTTAAATTACAAAAAAAAATTGTTTTAAGTGAAACTGCATTTTTCTTGTCGATTATATTACTCAATGTTATGCTAATCAGACGAAGAACAATGTCTTAAGATTTATTAAAGTTCTATATTTTGAAGTGACATACAAGTAATTTTTGACTTTGACAGTTCTCAAATGTATATTATAATCTGTATCTTACGCAACTAGACAATCAATACAAGATCACTATTAGACAATCGGCCCGTATGTTTGGCAAAGACGTTGATTAATGCCGAATCCTAAAACCAGCTGTCACCCATTATTGAGATAACGCTAATTTATCTTATCACACTTGCCACAAATCTCTTAATCTGTATTTATTCCTGGTATGCAAAGCTTCTAAATATGAATAAGTGAGGTAAAATGATGACAATATAATCCATACTAATATTATAAATCCGAAAGCTCTGTCTGTCTGTCTATCTCTCCATCACGCTAAAACTACTGAACAAAGTTTATATGAAAGTCCACGGGGACGGAGTCGCGGGCAACAGCTAGTTGGTTATATACGCGTCAGACAAGTATTCTTTTAGCTTTTTATATCTTTGATGATATTTTTAGACCAGCCCTTTTTTATAATCGAAGTTTAAACAATATCATTGTTTAACGAAGATTAAATAAATAAATGCACTACGTGTGGACTCATGAGTTTTTGGTCCATCGAAAAATCGGCGTACTAACCTTTAGTTCGTCATCGTGTATCGTGTAGATGCAATGTTTTTTTTTTATATAAGTGTTTCTAAAATATTTGTTATAATATTTACCTGAAATGATAATACCTTAAATAAATCATTACATTTATTAGGTAAATATAAAATAACTTCAAAAGCCGTGGAGATGTATCAAAAGTAATTTGATACTTTCTCATCCTTCCATCCATCCTGAAATTGTGAATATAATATTAAGGCTAGACTAAGTTAGTGAATAGAATTAGTAGAAATTTATTTTAATCTATTCCGAGTGAAGTCATAATAAATTCGAAACCTTTAATGAGTTAATCAGCGATGTTGATCTTTCGTTTTCAATTTCTTAGGCGAATGCCTTTATACAGACTATTAATATAGTAGCTTTAACAAAAATATATCCTATTGCTTGGTCTTTAAGCTCGTTTTCCCTTACACTTAAGTAGATGCAAGTTTTGTGAATAAATAATAAATAATTAAACCGGGAATCGTGATTGATTTTATACCGAAATTATTATCAATATTAAATTATAGACAATTGAATATTTATTAGGTAATAACTTTGTACGGTGTTTTTTTTATTTTATGTTTATACAATTGTATGCATTTGTATCATAAATTAACTAAATATTTGTCATCATCATCATCATCATCATCAACCTAACATGTTTCAACTTGAAAGCCGTAAGTCCCTAACGAGGGTATTTCACATAGAAACGATTTAGTCCCTAAGACATAGTATACGTTATTACGGTGGGACATAATTTTCATATCTACTTATATATCTAACTAATTTCTTTAAACAAATAGTGGGAACATTTTATTTACTAGGGCCTAGGCCTAGGTTATAGGAAATATTGTACCTATTTGTGTTTACATTAAATTAATAGAAAATTTAAGACTTACTTAAGTATTTTTTATATTAAAATTAAATCAACTTATTCTCTATTTTTTAAAAAAGAATATGTAACTAAGTATTTTCAATTGATATACTATTTTGGTTAAATATTTATATGCTAATACAATTCTATATTTAAAACCCAAATTAAGTCCTCTTAATTTTACTAAACACACCAAAAACGAATATTTAGTTAGAACAAAGCGATCCTATACAATATATATCAACTCATGGTCTGATCAATGTTTCAAGATTACAGTCTCTTCAAAACTGCCATAATCTTAAGGATACGGTACTCAAGCCCTTATCACATGGGTGATTTGCATAAAATTATTAATTATGGGTTTAAACACTACGTACAGGGTCTATAATTAAAATTAACTAGGGCTGTTGAGACGTTGACGCTTTGCTTTTGCGTACGGAGATAAAATTAAAAATAAAAATTATCTATAATCGCCAAATATCAACATTGTAACTGCTCTCCGTAATTACAATTATACGCTTAAATGGATTTTGATAATCTTTGTTGAACTCTTGTTGAAACTGCATGCAAACTAGGCCCCTTGGTTTATAAGTTTGTCAGGAACAGACAGAAAGATGTACAAATATTTTAATTATTATAATTATTAATTGTCAATAAGTCAAACATAATGATTTCTAACAATGCATGTCGAGACCATAGCAAGCAATTGTTCCCGTATTCCTTGAAACAATATTACTTGGTGAAACTTCGAAAAGACAATAGCTGTGAGTGACGTAGATATTCGCATCTTTGTAATAATTATTATTGATTATATCTCTATGTATCCGAGCAAAACAATGCGTCATAATACATTAAAGCGGTAGGTATAAATAATGTCTTTATTTATATTTAGTTAAATACGGAAGTTTACGACGCGGGCAGTGATTGTTCATAATATAACTCGTTTTAATAAGATTAAAAAGAATATGTAAGATTACAAACCATTTTTTATTTCGTGTTATTTTCAATTAATAAAGTTTTTTTTACATAAAGAGATATGTGTGCCTACTTTTTGTAACGTACCTTTAACATAAAATATAAATTAAAAAATAATAATAATCGATTTCGTTATTTTATTCGGCATGGAAACAAATGCGACGAAGTACATAATTATTAAAAACGATATAACTGTTCTCGTGACTTCGATACAAGAATTCTCAATACTTGATTTTATGTACGATCCTATACTGATATTATAAAGAAGTAAGTAATTTTCAAATTAATAAATTAACAAATTGAAAAACACGAATCTTTTGTCAGACACCCCACATATAATGTATCTATTAACTTAGCTTATAATTTATTATTCATTATATTTTTCATCTATAAAACAACAACTTAGGTTTGGCCGTGACAAGTTACCAATGGAGTCGTGAATAATGGGCTAAGTTGAAAGTAAAATTAAATTGAACTGTCTGAATATAAGCTTCATAATAATTTTATTGATTTAGTTACTTATTGATAAGGTAAGATCTATATTTTGAATATAAATAATATTCAGAAATTTTTGGCGAATCGAAAGTGACGTAATAATAAAGTCGATCTAATCCATATTTTTAAACTAATTGGCATTGCTGCAAAAAGACAAAAGAGCTGCCAAAAGGTAAAATAATTAGAATCTAAGCTTGTTGCTTGTTTGCTTGTTAATGCTAATGCGTCATTTCTGTATGAAAAATAGTCTTAAATATGGCGTTCTTGTATTACAGCTATATCGGCACTTCTGCGGTACAAAGACGTTCTGCTTGATCCATTACAAAGAAGCTGGCTGATACTATTGTTTCCAGCTTATAAAGCAGTGGCCTTGCCTATAGAATGTTGGAAATTTTTCAATGACAAAATTTAATAGGCGGTTTTGTAAAAGAAATTTTAAGGCTCATTGATGTCTTTGTATGAGCGGTTTTAATACGTTATTAGGTATAATTTTTCTAGGTATATTAAGATAGTTTTTTTATCATGACTTTACAGAAATATCTTTTATGAACCTTAAAGGTGAGAATTAAAGTCTCCGTAAATTTGAAAAAAAAAACGTTATGTCTGTAGTATCTTCTCCAGATTTAGTTGAAGAGGATAGATGATTCTTGCTTCCTACTTGAAAATTCAATAATGTTTGAAATAAGGTAAGCATGCACCGGATTTCCTTAAAATGCGCGCCTTTATATATCAGAAAAGTATTCGAAAGTTAAGCATAGAAATATAAAATAAAATGCTTAGTCCTGTTTAGTAAGAGCACACCGCTAAAGAAAAAATCTATTTGGTTCTCAAGGGCTTAAGGCGATCTGAAGGATTCACAAAATATAGTTCGCTACTAGATACCATTCAAAATATTCAGAATAAGCATTTATTTTTCGAGAAAGTCTTATGGTCTTAATATATCGAAATAAAATGTAGTAATATTCAACAATTTTGCAAACTAGGAGATATTAAAGCATATACATGTGTGGATAGTAGGAAATCTATGTTTTCCTTCTCTTACCATCCTTTATTTCATAATGTTCACCTCTGTGTCATACCTATATTTCATATAATCACAAATCCTTTGCTTAAAGGCCGGCAACGCATTCGTAGAGCAGTTCTCGTCGTCGTCGACTTGACGTCTCACAGCTCATCATAGCTTTGAGTGTCTTCATAAGCAGAGGTGGTCGCTACCATCAATCGAGCTGCTTGCCTGATTGCCAGCTTTAAAAAAAATATATAATATATTGCATAAAAAAGCTTTAGACTTATAAAGAAGAAGATGTATTGGGCTAGCTAGACTAGACTAAGTTAGCAATTGTTAACAAAACATACTTTACTGCCCTAAGAAAAAACAAACAAAGAAAAAAAATATGACGCACGTAAAGAATAAATTCTTTTTACTCAAGCTGCTACAAGCTAATTTCTTAGACGCCTCCTTGAAACCGAATCGCAATACTTATCAATATGATTAAGCAGCTAAAATAGGGCGGTATATTCTACTGCCTGGCAAGCATTCAATTCCAATCTCCCTTTCATATAATCCCGACAGGATTGCATTGCCCCAAGTCTCAAGTTTTTATCTGAGGGTGTATTCGCTGTGGTTCGTTTATTGCGAAGTCGGATATCATGGATTTAATGGATTGGAAGCTTTAACAACCCAAAAATTAAGTAACTTTCACATAAAAATAGCAAACAAAAGCTACAAAATGCAAATTATGCAAAGTAATTTAGACTATGTTTTTTTTATAACTTCACATTACTAGGTCACATTTTCATTTCTTCAATTTTGGCATTAAATAGTTTTATCTGCTTATTTATTACTCTAGTAGCTATCGTATGCTTATTGCAAAAATAGTTTATATCTTTGTGTCTATTGGAGAGAAATCAAAACAGAATCAATCACGTAAACAAGATTATATTGATGTAAATCAAAAGCTAAACAACATGACCCCCGAAGACCTCCGTAACAAGGGTATAAGAAGCTTAACACAGGAACTAGCGGATTGTAACCACGGATTTGTGTCCCCAGGGAACATAATATTTCGGTAAGTCACGATTGCACGATTCAACTTCAACGGCGGGCTTCAGTTTCAGACTTTCAGCATTCAGTATGACTGTAGACGCCCAACGCAGAGGTCGTGTCGAGATAAATCGACCCCCCATAATTAGAAGTTTCGTAATCTTTCAGAGAGCGAAATATTCTCTCGGTATTGGTGAAGATTAATAGATGTTTGACTGTTTGAACGCTTGTTACTGGATTATTTTTACGTGTTGTGTAAATATGAAAGTTTATACTTAACTTTGGTGAGTTTTAAGATGTTGTTTAGTTTATATGGTACAATTAAAGTAATTGAATACTTATTGGAATTATTATATAATATATTGATATGATTGATATGATGACAATATGAATAAAAGGAAAGGTTTTTTTTGAGTAAGTTTAAGAAGGTTCCTTAACGAAATATCTCACATAGGTACCAACAAATTAATACGTCATAATGAGTTAGGTACGGTCAAGGTATCTAATATAAAACAATGATTTTTAGGCTGCGTATATTCTATCACTCTCTAGTGAACAAAAATGTTAACATCACATTTACAAGTGTGGTGGATAACGTGGTTTATCGCCATCTCCTTTATACAAGCTTTCACATATTCATTCATAGCTTTAACATAATCTTCAGAAATAATTCCTTTGCTATTGACCTTCGTAATATGACCCATATTTATGTAACTGTGCATTAGTTACAGTTCAACCTACATTTGAAATGCTTTAATTATTACGTACCTATTTAAATATTTTCGCAAAATAATTTTATATTACCCGCTCTGATATTGAGGTTAATGCGTGTTTATAAGTGTTAAATCTATGAATCTATGGTTTTCATAATACTGTGACATCATTCACAGGCCAATAAGAGAAAGGAAGGTTTGTATTGCTTTCCTGTTATAAATCTATACTAATGTTTCATTTTTACGACCCTATGATAAACATTAGCCAATGATATTTCTACTGACCTCAAGATACAATCTTACGTATTGAGAGAGATTATTTTTTCTCAGCTCTTAAGTACACGGATGATAAGTTGTTATTTATTGTTCAACTTCCTTTTGTTATCATTTCTAATGATCTGATTATCGAGAAATAAACAAAATGTTTTTCTTGAAAATAAATATGAGCCTAGTAGGTAAATGTACGCTGTATGCAATTTAATTTTTTTTACTTAAGGGAAAATAAAATTTTTGGCAGTGCTTTATCCAGTTAAAAAAGCAATCACATATAAATTTTAAATTCTTATAATCGGTAACGTCATCACTTTAAGTTATTACATCGAATTGAATTTTTGTGTAACACATATTATTCATATATGTTTAAAACTAATAAAATATCATAAGTAATAAGAGGAAAAACCAGTTTTCCTTCCACAAAAATATTTTCCCGGCTTACCCGATCCACTCTTATGAAACCTTTTAAAGCCCTTGTCGGTAATTAAGAGATACAATATCTCCGTTTAAATAAAACTCAAATTGATTTAATAATATTATGTTCTGTGAAGCGCTAACTGGATATAATGGGTTTTTTCTGTGTACTTTCCCAATGGAGTAATATAAAGATAGTTCGTAATAGTAGATTACAAAACAGCAATTACTTCAAAATGTCTTCTATGGCACTTATTCGCTTAATGTTTTTCCCAAAGGCATGATAAGGCTTTTATGCCTTCGAGTGTGGATTTGTTCCTTTTACGTTATATTGAGACCGCATGAGTGTCATCACTTTTGATGTTTTCTTACTGATTTCAATAAAATCGGCACGTTCTTAATTCAACCGTATTAGAATGATAATGATTTTAAAGAAATTATTATTTTATTTAAAAAACGTCTAAGAATAACTTAACCAAGCCTGCTTTTAAATACATCGTCATTTCTGATCAATGTAATCATAGAACATATAAGTTTATACTAAGCATTTTAATCATACAGTTCCCGTTTTTAGTATGTATTAAGTAAGTTAAAAACGTTGTATTACATATGATGGAAAATACTTTTTAATTATGTTTCAAGCTTCATATCAACTAAATAGAAAAAGCCAGACATACTGAATTTTCTCTAAATGTTGTTTCTAGCTTCGTTACATATGAATACTGCGATCCGGTATGTCAACAACTGTAATTGCTTGCGTTGCGTATATAATATGTTATTGGAATATTTATCGTAATACGCTTTGTTGTTGCCGATAGAAAAATATTTTTCATATAGATTTGTATATAGTCAGCAGTCCCTTTCATTTTTTTGTGATAAAATATACAAAGGCTTGATAAGCATAAGCAATTGGCCGGAAATTGCTCTTGATAAAGGGAAAAAACTGGAGCTATATGTATTAAGATATTCCGCCCCTTTGTGTGAAAGTTTTATAAGGAAAGAAAACAACGGGAGTGCCGATTAAGTTTACATCGTTCAATAAGTTTTGATTTTGCCTATGTCTAAAGGAAACCGGTGGTTATCTTATAGGTTTATCTGGTGTTGTTTCATCAAAGTTATAACGTGTAGAATTCACTCATTCTTGTCATTCATTTGATATATTTTATATATTATTCCCTACAAGACTTAAGGTAATGTAAGCTTGTTGAAGAGATACAATTTTTACTAATTTATCGTTGCAAAGGGACAATTCAATATCTAAACTTTATCTATAACAATAAAAGGCACAACTAGGTAGTATGAAGCAATTTTCAGCTCCGTTATTTTCTCGATTGGGTGTTATATTCCTCCTATAGCCGTGTAATTGGTTTAACTTTCCCAGGCTCACGCCACTTTACTTGAAAGGTTCGTCTAAACTGATGTCTTACCCGAAATCAGAAAGAAAATGAAGTCTTTGAACAAAATAACCGTAATTTGACAACTGGAATAGATTTAATAATCTAATTATTTTATTGTTAAAGACGTTTTAAACTAACTAAATATATTATGTTATGTATATTTTAGGTTTATTTAAATTATAAAAAATGTAAAGCTTCTAAGCTTGTTATTACATAACAAGCTTAGAAGCTTTACTTTATTTGTCAGGAGAGCACTTCTTCATTTTTTGTTGACCTAATATTTACAAACTAAACAAAATGAAGGCTTTCAAACTACTGTTTTAACTCTCAAAATTTTGATATCAATCCGCGAAAGGCACAACTGTACCGTGAAGTATGGTTTTGTAATTAATTAGCCCTTGTCGGTGACTTCTCTGCCGTAAATTATGCTGAATTTTCGGGAAAGGTATTTCAAATGAGGTTACCAAAATTGAAATAAAAATTACATTTGATTTCATTCGTGTTGGGGTTACGGCGTAGTTATGTTTTCACGAGTTTTACATGAAGTGAGAGAAAACATTATTTTTTACAAAAAATGTGTATGATTGTATTTGCAATTTTACTTAATATAATGTATGCTTTTGTGCATTATGATTTATCTCAGTTTTTTCATACTTTAGTTATTCGAGACTTTATATATAGGATTTATTTAGTGTTCTTATTTTCGCAAACATCTCCCTCTCTATAAAAAATATTTCGACATTCATTTTCAATATCCCGTCCGTATCCCCATGAGTAACATCCGGGAATAAATAAAATTTGCTCAGAATATCAAATAAAAATGCGTACAAAAAATAGCAACAATAAACACATTTCTCAATTAAAACTCGACGAAAGCGTAGAAAAAAGCGATCGAAATGGGAATAACAAAAGATCTTTGTTTCAAACAAATCACGGGTAGGATGCGTAAACATCTCCCTTATAGAGACACAATAATATATTATAATGTTAAGTTTTCTTTACGTGGTTTGGTTTGATTTGAATAGTTACTGGTAAGTTGAAAATGGCAATACAAAGGAATAAACTACTTTTTTGGCACGATTATTTTTATGTCAAAGGCTTTTGAATCTTTTACGATTAATTTATTACTTAAGGAAATAAAACTAGGCGACCTTATCACTAAAGTGTGATGTCTTCCAAGTTATATATTGAAGAGAGAAAGTTACAAATTGAAAGAAGATGGCGAGAATTACGAAGTTAATTGGTTTATTTTATTACTTTATAAAAATTAAGCGTTGAAAAAATGAAATGATCGTAAACAAAACAATTCATACGTGCACTTTATTTTTTAAGGGCTTTCAGTGTAAAAACTGAAAAGAATGTAGGTCGGAAACAAATATATTTTAAACAATTCACAAATAAGCATTGCGGATGCTATGTGTGGCTTCTATCTGTCCTCGTTCTAATTCGTCTAAGTGGATAATACGAGGATTCTGATGATTGCATCCATTTAACTTATATTTCTGACATAACGGCCTGGTCTGACTTAAGCTTGGCTTAAATGTCAGTTGTGGGTTCACAATAACGGTTATCGGTTCTAGTTTGTTTCATAAATAACTGTATATTCGTTAATAACGTAATGTTATGTTAAAAGGATCATTAACATTATGCCCAACGAAGTGGACACGGGTCAGCTAGTTATATTTATCTTTGTTGGAATTTAAACGTATAACCTTTTTATTTAGAAGGATAGAAGTAGTTTTTCGTTCTTATGATCCTTGGTATCATAAAAACGAAACTATTTCTATGACTTTATTATAACTTAAACTTTAAATTCCTGACAATAATAATTAAAGTTTCAGCTTAACAAGGAATAAAGTATAAATATGTATACCCTTTCATCTTCCGAGGATCGGTTGATTTCACTAAACTTTGTAACAGCACCTTATTCTTGGAAAATTACAGGGAATTTTATGCAAAAAATATTTCTTTCACATCGTTTGTGATAAAATTACTGATGACAAAGTTGAGCCTCGTTAAAATATATAAGAGGCGTAGGCGAAGTCTATGGATGTAGGTGATTTTATAAAATAAAATTTATTTATAAACTAGACATTATTCAGTACCTGTACGATAGAAAAATCACTAACGTACGTTATTTTAGATTAATTATTAATTTAAAATATATTGTTATTTATTTAGATTAAAGAAATAATGTACTATATTTAAATAATAACAATGTTCATAGATAAAAATTTTTGAAATATAATAATAATAATAATAAAAAAAAAAAACTTTATTGTCAATTTACTATACAATACAGAAATACACCTTAAACTAGAAATCAAAATATGTACAGCAAATAGTGTTTCGACAATATAGGTATTAATATGTACATACAAACAAGACAAAATAATATTATATTTTCATTGTTTTAAGGGCTTCAATTCATCCTTACAGAAGCGTTTAATACCAAATTACTAAGTATGTTTTATTTCAGTTTTGGTGAGAACTACACAAATTACACGTTTAACTCAATTTTTTGTAGCTTCTCTATGTATCACATCCTAAAGTAGCTAAATAAAATTCTGTTAAATCTTTAAAAACTAATGCAATTTTTTTAAAGATAGATTTATAGGTTATTTTCATGGTCTCATAGCGAGAAATATTTTACGTATATAATTTTTATTCAATTGGATGTTGGCTGATGTACATAAATTATCCCAGTAAATACTTGGAGGCAATAAGTCACTTAACGAGCACATATTTTTGACTTGTCGCTCTTGAAAACATATAAATCAAGAGACACCATAATATACATTCTGATGCTCGCATTTTGTATGAAATGCTGACCATTAGTAAGATGAATGACTCGCAAAAAGGGAACCGGTATAAAAACTACATAATGTCTGCGATAGTGGAAGGAAAGTAGTGTCAAATAGGATCAAATGTAGTTCTGTTGTATGTACAATAGGAATAGGGTCTTTTATGTTCATTTGTAGTACTAAGATATGGTAAGTGTAGCGAAAATATATAAAATGTTAAATAATTTAAAACAAAATGTCATGGGCAGTACTACTACGACTAATACTAGTACTATTGCGACTTTTCATGGTACTTTAAGTATCTGTTTCCTTCGCTTACTGGTTAACACACACACACACACACACATATATATATGTGTTATGTGTGTTAAATCTAAGTAGGGCTCACTTATAGTGTGAATTATTATTAGTAAAAAAATTAAAATCGCTTAAGTAACTACATCTATAGATCCCTTCAACGTAATAAACTCATGAATTTTACCTATAATTTTGACTGTGTCAATGGCCTAAGTAATTGAAACTCGTTATCAATATTTCAAATTAGTTCAAATTATAACGCGACTATAGTTAAAACACGTCCAGTAAAATCAACACAATCATTAGGTTATTGGCTTACAACCAAATTACACTAAACTAGTGCTAGTTGTTACCTCAATGGGTAATTTGTGGACAACAACTGGTCCATATTCAGAGGTAAATCAGTATATTCCCTAAAGATTCAACTGTAATAGGGATCTGTTGTGGTGAAACGAACGTAATTATCCGTACCGAAGTATTACGTATCAAACGGCCTATTACTCTGTTGGCTGAGTAATTATTACTTTGATAAGCTGAGGAGAAATAAACCAGTCGTCCTTAAAAAAACTGCCTAAAGGAAAAGAACATACAAAGAACGCGAAAGGGTTAATCTTGCCCCGGTTTTTGCTTGAGTAAAGAGCAAATGCACGTGTAATTTAACACTTGTACACTTTAATGTCGCTATTTTACTCTATAATAGCAACTAAACAAATACTTCAGGCTGCGTAGCGTGTGCTGATAAAATTTAAAAGCTTTACCTTACGCTACGAGGCTTTTTACGTCGGCTTTTAAAGCCTACTATTTGCTTCAATGTTACGTACACAAGTACACATATTTTGCAAGGAATAGCTTCAATTTATTTATTCTATTATTATTTTAAAGTTTCATGAAGCTTGTTATCTTTTGCCTATTGTGAATTTTTCGATTGATTAAGCTAATTTCGAAAGTTGTGTTTTGTGTAGAAATTCAAAATGATTTTGAAAAACATATGTATTAACTTGGAAAGATAATCTGCAACAAGAAAACAATGTGAGTCAGAATTAATTTTACTATAAACTATTAATATATTCAATAATATTATGAAAGCTCTTTGGCATACAAATTTAAGATACCTACTGAATTATGCCAGTCACACTATTACGTCACAGTTGTGAACATATTGTGCATTCAAATGTGTGAAATTCGAAATTGAATATTAAACTACGATAGTACTTCGAGAACAAACAGTTAATAGTTATGACAGTTATTTTACATCCATGGTATGTACTACCTACATAATAATTAAAACACATT
>JADANM010006502.1:5421109-5472741 GCA_026213755.1 Eurema hecabe
TATAATAATATCGAAGTTTGTTGGCGGTATCTTAAGAAAAAATTATGCGACGTTGCCGCATTTAGCACAGGTTACACAAGGTCAGTGTAAATATATATACCTAAATTGTGTTTTCTTATGAGGATGATTTATATACTTTGTTCGAAAAAAAAAACTTTTTTATTTTCGATGTTAAAAAATTTTGAATTATTCCCCAATAGTATTAGGTACGTTTTATTAACGTCACGTCATTTAATGCCCATATGTCGCATCAAACATGTATAAGTGAATACAATTTTCACGTGTTATTATATAAACTAAGTAAAACACTCGATTAAAACTGTAAATTATTACCAGCATGTCTAAGAGGAGGAAAAGGCAGCATTCTTGCATTCAGCTTTTCTAATCTTGTAAATTTAGATATTTCCCGTTCATTTAAAATATATCATTAGTGTGAACCATGGTGACATCGCTATAATTTTTTATAAGAGAATAAAAATCTCTCAACAAAAAAAAACAAATTTTTTTAACGCTAGAACACTTTGTAAAATTTGATTTTAATTTTATTTCCATAGTTTTAAGATTAAATCCGTAAGTTTAATGAAAAAACTTCAACGACATTACTTTGCGTAAAATAGAGGCAGTAGGAATCACGGTTTCATTACCTATCTCATTTTAATGGTGAAAGAAAGTTCCGACTTCATCTTTTTGATTTACTTTTAGATATTAAGGACCTATAAGTAATTTATACGTTATATTTTTAAGATGTGAATATGATATTCTAAGTTTTTTAGTTATAAAGAGACAAACAGATTGCATTTCGTTGGCTTTTTTTGTAATTAATATACTCTTTTCGTTTGTCTATTTTAACTCGAAGCAGAGTTTATCTGTCTGAAAGTATGTTTTGATTTATAAACAATTAGGTAAGAGAAATAGGTTCATTAAATATAGATTTGCTTATTGAGCTAAGAACTTTTATAAATACAAATATACAAAACTAACAAGAATTCGGGTAAAGCTTATTCGATAAATAATAAACCACATACGGCCCAATGCTCACACGCAATTTTTCTTTAATTTAAGTTAAGCACGTCTTAAGTCTCGTCGTATTTTGGCAGAATTGTATGGCGAACTGTCAAATCGGACCGGTTTAAGTTTTACTTAAATTTAAGTTGCGTTTCAGTATTCCGGCAATAAAGTTTCATATTGAACATGACGATTGTTAACGTTAGCATAACTAATGAACAGCCAGGAATAATCAAATGTGGCGACCGCATTACCAATTCGTATACAATTAGAACACCCTAACATCAAATTCAACATGGGTCACGTTTATGAGAGGTACCTACTGGCATCCTTGCGTAATTACAAAGTACATACCGAGAAATTTATTCAAGATGCCTCCTAGAGGGTCCTACGTTTATATGGTAATATTTAAGTCAATATTAAGCTCATTGCATAGTTTATATAAATATAAATATACTAGCTGTTGCCCGTGACTCCTCCTTTCTCATTGTTTTACTCGAGTAAAACAATGAGAAAAAATAGTGAAATATAAATATAATAAAATTAATATGCTACAATATAAATTTTAATAAGTTCTTCGTAACGATATTTCTCAATATGCAATTTATTAATTATGTAGGTATTAAGGGAACGATTCAATAAGAAATGTTTTCTTATTGAAATCAGCAACGAACTGGAAAAAGAACACCATTAAGAAACTATAAAAACAAACTAGCCAAAACAAAAAGTATACACGTAGTATATTTTATCTTTCCTTCTCCTTCGAGTAGGCATAAACACGAGTTCCCAAATGTTTATTGAACCGATCTGCTCACTACGGCATGTGTAAGTCTAAAACTGCCAAACTGGTGAATGCATTGAGCAGTCAATTCCTTTATAGATTTTATTTGCGTTTCAGCTAACTTTGTCGATACATTTGCCAGAAAATTAGCTTCCTTTGATTCGAAGCAATGTATACCTTCAGTCTCGTACTTAGAATTTTTTTATGCTGTGTTAAACGTACATTCTTAAAGCTTTTGAAGCGTTATTGAATGGAAAACTGTTTTTATTATTATTTTTATGTTAAGGTTATTACTTATTTGAACTTAAGTCGTTAAAAATTCATTTTATTAAAGAGGAGTGTTATTATAACACTTTTGCAGATTTATTATTTACTTAGTTATGTGAAGCTGGATAAATATCTGTCAAGTACGTCTTGAACTCTTGAGATAGTCGCAAACATTTGCATAAACACAGCAAAAGGTTTTTAGTTTTTACTTATATGTAATAGTGTAACACAATTGGATGAAAATTTAAAAGATATTTTTAAAAAGTAATCTAATAAGTTAACACACAGAAATGTAAAGATGAGAAGCTAAATAATACTAGACAACGTGTGATTATAGCAAACTTCGCGCACAGCTCCGTTAGCTTTAGTGAGAACCACACTTTTCTACATAATCTCCGCTTTGCTCAGTCTTCCTAGCCACGACATGTATATTATGACCTGAAAATTCCGCTGTAAGTGGAAGCAGTGAATTTATTTGTGTAGGTTTTATTGTGGCCACATTTTTCTTTTATTCCCTAGCTCTATTCTCAGCTTTGCATAGCGTTTTTACTTGCATTTTGTCGAGATAAAACTACTCTTTGTAATCATAATTAATTGACGACATGGAATGTGGTCTCTTGAGTTAAATTGAAAGCAGCTATACGTTTTTGATTTCCATATTACATGTAGTTATTTTAATTCAATGAACAACGACATAAAACTAGCTTTTCTAAAATAAACCTAAGTAGAAACAGCTTTGTAACAACTGCCAACTTTTTCTGTAGTATGGTTATTAACAGAGTCGACTGTTTCAGTTTAATAAAAGGATTGGTATAACATGCTGTTTGTATATTGTGCGAACAGTTTTTAACTTCAACAATTTTTATTGCCTCATTATTGCTAATAAGCAGTCTCTATTGGTTTCATTTTTAGTTCATTCCCATATCGAAACGTCAAAGGACGCGATAGGTATGAAACGCTGTCATGACAAGATCGGTTTCCGGGTAACACTGTCACACTGCGGCCGATGACAGAAGGACAGCCTATTGTTGGATGTGGAATTTATAACCCGAAATTCGTGAACATGAAGCTTTTACAAAAGTTGGTTTGCTTCAATTTTGATTTTTATAATCATGAGGATAGGGTACAAAATTGACCTTACAAAACATTGTATAGAATCTTGAAAAAATAACTGATTACGGGTTTTAATAAAACAAATTTGTCAAACTTATATTGGTTCGATGAAGTTAATAATGAAAGCAAAGATAGTATAGTCTAATAGATATAAAGTGCTCTATATTATATTGGGCGTATACAAAAGTAGCTCCGAATTAGGAATTCAAAATTATCTTTTTGATTATTTCAGTAGGACACAAGCGTGTCACCGCAATAATTTCTATGGTTTTTGGCAGTGGATTTGCTCAGTTTCCGCAATCTCGGGACATCGAGAATATTCTAGAGTCTTCGTATTTCGTTGCTTGGCGGTTGGCCGACTCCCAGAAGTAATAATCACATAGTTCGGATATTTAGTTATATTAATCTAAAGAGGCTACATTTGGCTCGAGCACCCTTCTGCATTTAATTGGGTTCTTGGTCGTTACCTGTCACAATTCAGTAGTAAACACACAATATGCATAATATTATACGATGGAAGAGTTTATTTAATATACTTTTCTGTAAGGAACTTAAGTTTCGTTATATAATCGCGTATAATTCGTTATATAATTTATATATCGCGAAATTTCCTGTTTTCAATATATTAATTGTGTACCTTTGTTGAACGCTTTTTTTCGTATATTTACATATGAATGTTAGAAGTATATAAAACACTTTAAAATTTACCTTTTGTCTTAATAAAAGTATTACACTTATACTTTGTAACAAAGAGTCCTCAAGACGAAATACCGATAAACAAATAATTCTATATCGCTAATGTACATATAGTTGTAACATTTCTCGGTAAAAGCAAGTGACATCGATTTAAGTATAGAGCATACCATTAGTTCTCGTTGCTTCTTCCTTTGTAATGCAACGTGACAAACGACGCGATTATATCGCTGAAATGGTCCAACTTTGCGGTGTTTCCAGCGGTCAGTGTATGCAAATGTATTGTGTTGTATCGCTATTGCTTAATTTAACAAGTAATTAAACGGGTTATAGTTAAATTAGTTGCATAACTGTGCTAGCTTTAATACGATGATGATCCATAGTTTACTGTGCTAAGAAGAGGCTATTATTTTGAAAATGGATGGAACTTTAAGACTATTGTAAAAGGGTTTGAATAATATACGTTTTGAGAGACATAAAAAACATTATGAAAGTCATACTCGATCCGTTTGTATTTAAGAGATTAGTACGACTGTACAAAAGATATGCTTTCATATGTAAATGTTATTGTATTTACTAAAGCTAATGCCATCTCACGCTTCAAAGGAAAGTTGGATCGTTGTACTTAATAATATCTTTACGTACAATGGCACATAAAAAATCACACATTCAGCCAAATGATACGCCGATATGCTAATGTAGACATTGATTTTCGATCTGAATTCGTACTTTTGTGGTAACAGGTAAGGTATTCTATAATTTTATCGCGCGATATTAATATTTAATGTATTCCTAAATGATGTCTCGTGGGAGCTGCTTTCGGTAACGTTCAATATAACATTTTAGCCTTCTTGTACGCGTTATGTTCGTACAATGTAGGTTGTTGCTTCAGACAATTTCTAGATTTATGATGGTATAGATGGAAAGCTGTAAAACCAGACTATCTGGAACATTTTGCAAGCTATAAAAGTTCCGGTAAATTGAATATTTTAGGTTATACTATGACACATGTTTTGTGACTACAATGATGTTAATAAAGTAAATAGTAGGGTAAGATATATGAATATACTTGTTCTTGCCCCTCAGTTAAATAAAGGATTAATAGATTAATATATAACTATTATATTATATCGATATCGGTTTATTTGTTTCGGCGTTCAGAGATTACGACCTTTTGCCGTACCTTTTATAGTGTTATTTTAATTATATTTGTATTTTTTAAACAAGCTCAATAATTAATTATTGAGCTTCGCATAAAGAGTATAATAAAAAAGAAGCCATAAGTTTTGAATTGGGTTTATAAGAATACCTCTAAGACCTCTGAGATATGTTACTGTTTATGAAAATTAAAAGATACTACAAAATATCAAGTTATTTACATATTATGAGCCCAAATCGGGCTCTATTTGGTATGAACCAGACGAAAATATGTATGACCTATAGTAATAAATGTATTGCGTGAAGATATTGAAGGAATATCGAATTTATCATATCTCACATATTTTCCGACACCGGAGCGGAATACATAATCGTGCGGGTACAGGAAAAATGTTTTTCTTTAACACAATTCTTCGTGTGACGGAGAATGTAAGATTCGGTTGTTAAAGGTCGCGTTCCAAATTATCAAAACTTTTTGCAAGAACGTTTCCTGTTTTTCATACGTTTAATGTTTCCAAATACTTAGGACTGGAAATAATTTCAAAGTTTTTTCTGAAAGTTGTTAATGTTTGTTAAAGATATATACAATAGAAATTATCTCGTTTGTTGAAGTTTTAATCTATGCGTTTTTTAAGATGAACTTATTTTTCATTTGTTATATTTAAACTAATGTTTATATTCCCTTATTTTCTTTGATAAAGTAAATCCGACGACATGGGGCAGTAAAAATTGCCTTAATTATTTGTGTTTCTATTATAACATATTTTTATTATTATTTTTTAACAAAGTTGTTGCATTGTTTCATCTAAAGGTGAATAAACATAAATTAACGTTTTCCTGAGAGCAAAGTATTTTCTGTGGCTTACGTAACAGTTTCTTTATGCAATAAATTCCTTTAGGGTAAATTATCGTAAAAATATTTCGTGACACACATGTGAACCAGACCATTTCAAATGTTGTTTGCGATTCGGGGCAAGGGGCGTTTTGTGAGTAGAAATAGCTTTAGGGATTCAGAAATTAAATTGATTGGATCTTAAAATTAGAATATGAAAAGGAAACGTATACTCTGGCTTTATAAATACGTATAACTATACGTTTACGGTAGAGTTTAGGCTCGATAAATAAGTATAGAAAGAATAAGCTTAGATTTTGATAGAGATTACGATTCGCTTGGGTTTTGTTAACCATTACGAATTAAAGGAATGAGCTTTAATGTTTATTTCAAATCCATTAGACGTTATTAGTTGCACTTGGACGCGCAAAGGCATAAGCGTAATAAATATTCTTTATGAAATAATCCTTATTTATTACTATATAATTTTTATAGAGTGAGAGAATTTTTAAAATATACATAAAAGAAAGTCTTTGCGGAAAAAGTATAGTAAGTAGTTATCGTCTTTATAACATCTTTCTTACGATCTTATAATATCATGTTACATAGGTAATTATGATTTTACTTTCCAACAAATGTATGCATGCATTTACACATGTTAATGTTAACTAAATAAATTACGTATTACAACGTAATCTGATGAACTATTCCCAATCTTAAATATATAACGGTTGAGTGGTAGCATGACGGAGCCATAATAGGTTAGACAACAATAAAAAATATTGGCAGGCTTCCAGCTAAGCGGTGTCAGTGACGCTACTTTAATTAGGTTTACATAAGCCTTATAAGAGCCAATTCAGTTTAGGACTGTCAATAACATTCAAGGCGACGGTAATCTTGTAAGATTGTAGTGCTGCAGGCTTATCTATACGTATAGATACAGCTGAAGACTTGAGAAAGTTTCTTTATTCCACGGGACTGATTTTTTTACCATCGCGGTCTTATCTGCGGTCAAGCGAAAAGAAAATGTGTATGTAAATATGTTTCATTTTGTAATAAAGTATAATTTTAATGGCGCGGATGACAAAGTACTATACATACGTTTTATTGCTTTTAAATCAATTCTGATTTCAAGCAATTAAATTCAGCTTCCTCATGCAGTGTTCCCGAACAAATACGACATGGGGACCTTCAAAAAAAACCGTACCTATCCTTAAAAGGCCTCGTGATAACGCGAGTGCTCATGGTGATGCGCTTGCTCGTTTGCCCGTTCGTTTCTTATATAAAAAAATGCAATTTATATATCCGTTCTTAAACAGTTTCAATAACATAGTCAATATAACTGAGTTATGTTAATGCCATTAAATATAGAACTTAACCTAATATAAGCGGATTCGAATACACGTCAAAATGATCATTCGAAATTTAAAAACAACCAGTTTAAATAAATACAATAAAATTTGCACGAAAGAGTTTGCAATGGTATTTGTATTATTAAAAAACGAACGAATACAAAGAGCATCTAACAATATAAAATGATACAATACAAATAAACAAGTAATGGAATGTTTACAGCAACAGTGTAAAAATGTAATACCGATCTGTTTGTTTTCAATTCAAAGTACAATTTCTTATTCCAACGTTTCTTCTGTAAAAGTGTTTTACGCAAAAGCCTTGCGTTGAACTTTGACCTGCTCATTTGCGTGTAAATGAGTCTGAAAGTCTATCAGACAACCATGTGAATTTAATCTTCTGTTAATCTCTTGAGAGATTATCTTTTCAATTTAAGGTAACGTTGATAGAAAATGGATGTTATGTGTTATAATTATGGCGTACATTAAAACAATATAAAGACTACACGTATAAAGGAAATTAAGCGGATGTATCTTTTCTATGGGTATCCTAAACATGTATAAATCAAAGTTTTTTTTAGTTTTGTAGTAGTAGTTTTAGTATATATACAATTACACTTATGAATGCTTTGGATAATGGGATCTTAACATCTAAAAAACATTTTATTTAATTATAGAAAACGCTATTCGCATAATATACAAATTTCCTTTATTTTCAGTACAATAATGTTTCCAAAACCTTTCAGTTTAATTTTATTAAATATATGGTGTGCTGCCATAGACTTTTAACTTTAATTCAGAACCCACTAACCACAATTTTAAAATTAATATATTCACACTTTTAACGAAAAATCAACTTAAGACGTTGACAGTTTTATAAAAACTCCAAGATGTACTCTGTACTTTAAAGGCGCTTTTATTTATGAAAAATACCTATAATTGTAATATTATGTCATTAGCACCTTTTTTGTTCGTATTTAATAATTAAAAATAAATCAAAGATCCACCTAATATGTAACCTCTACAGGTGCAATATATTAATTATTTAAATTATAAAAAAACATTTTCAACATGATGTAAACATGGTTTATCTCGTAGTTGTGTAGGAGCCAAGTCCTGTGAGCCAAATAGAACACATCCCTGACCTATAACAATACTAGAATGATAATACATTTGTGGTGTTAACATGTCAGGAACTTCGAACATTATAGATATCTCACAAGCTTATTAAATTACATATATCTTAGTTTGTACGTCATTATTATGATTAAAAGAATGCTTTTATTTCAAATATATATACATATAAATCAAAATACTAATTTTATTTTTTAATCAATATCTAGAATTTGCATCGTCATCGTGACGTGACGGTCCATATCATATAGAAACATTAATAGTAGTATCATATTATTTTCTTAAAACTGTTGTCGACCTTACCTACTCATTAGTGTGGCGTCTTGGAAATTCCCGCTTTATATAAAACATTTATCAATTTATATATTTTTATATTCTCATTTCTATAAATGTAAAAGCCTGCTTATGAATACGTATTTACGTAGCAAAAGATGTTTCAACATCACAAACGTCGCCAAATATTAGTAAAACAATACAGAAGTTGTGTTTAGGCGTCATGTAGGAGGTGAATGAGAATTTCATAATTATTGCGACCCACATCACCCACTCGGACACCCGTCGCGACTGAGACTATAACTTTGGAAAAATTGTTTTCCTTATGTCACGACACTTGATAACATTTATTAAAGTATCTACGTGCTTGAATTTTATTAAAAGTTTTACAAGTTTTAGGCAATGATATTATATAATAGATATAAAAATCAACGGAAAAAAGTGTTCCGCACAGCAGCGGCAGCACACATACATACAAGTCGAAATGATAGAAAGAGATGAATGATAAAACCAACAAGAAAAATAGATGTTTTGTTAGTTGCGCGTGAATGCAGCAACCAGTCACCTAAAGGTAAGACGTCTTAATTAGGATGTTTTTGCGTTTTCAAAAATTTGCGTTTTTTACATATCTATTTAATATAATATCATTGGTTTTAGGTATGAATATTTAAAACTTATAAATAGTGTGAATTATGCTCTAAAGAAGATACCACGGCATTGCCTAATAAGTAATAAAAATAAATTTGAAATACATTTTAAGGATTTAACCGACTTGTTATATAGTGAAATGTTAACGATGGTTTGCTCAGTCGTAAAATACAAAGATCTTAGAAGATCGACTTACAACTTTTGCTAGCAGTATTGAATTGCTATGTAAATAAGTGTAGACTACGCTATGTAAATGAGTTTATTTATTTTGTTAAGAACTATTAATAGGGGTTCATTCAAGGATAAATTTATTAGAAAGGTAATACGATATTAAGATCAGTAGAACTTTATAGTTTCTTTATGAAATTAAGACTCACCTTACTTATATAGAGAACTCTCTCTTATATACAAAAAACCTTACCTTGTTAAACTCGCTTATATAGAGAGAGCGTTATTACAGCTTTGTGAATAGGTCGAGAAATAAAACAAATTAAAAAAAAACATATTCTTCATCTATCTTTTTAGTATTGGTATAAAATATATTAACTGTAGCTGTGAAATAGACTTGTTTAATTGTATTAGTACAAAGGAATGTCCGATGTATCGATTTCCAGAGAAATAACTCAAAGAATTAAGATCGTGACGGTGTTTGTATTATAAAATGAACAAGCCCTTATCGTTTATGCTCATACGTGATCTTATAATGAAATTTAACTTTCTGAAATCTAATCTTGCGGTTTTAATAAGGGTCGGGACCCAAATAACGGTCATCCACTTCTTAGAAGATCAAAGTTGTTAAGTAAAATTGGATTACTTGCAACTTCCATATATTCCATAGCTTTAACAAATAAGCTCATTAAATATGTAGATAGGTACTTATTTCAAATTATTTTTGAACTAAATATTGACATGCTACCACGGTAACTAATAAAAAGGGTCACCTAAGTTGTAAAGTTATTACTAACAGTGTTTTAAATCTATATTCAATTATTTAAATGACGACGCAGGTCTAGTGCAATGAAATTTTTATAAGTTATTTTTTACTACTCAGAATGAAGTTTGCGAGCCTTCCCAATTTTCTTAGTGTTTTTTTAATCATCACTTGCCTACCGTAACAAAGACATTGCCACATACCAAACTTTTAAATGTTCTAGTAGGTATTAACATAACTGCATATATTTTATTGTAGTATAGGTTTGCAAATAGTACTGCAACAGGATGTACGTGGAAATAATTAAGACATAGTGTACCTCTTGTTTGGGTTCTCGAGTAATTTACATATAGTGCATGGTCTGTTATAGGGTCTATTCAATATAGCTCGGTGTGTCGTTCCATTTACTTCTAAGATAATAGCGAGTCTGTAAATCGAAGTCTACCGTGTATGCCAAACGTACTGTTGTATATTTTCTAAGAAATCAAATCTTGGTTGAGCAAATTTTATACCTATATTTTTGCCACGATAATGATAATAAATAATAATGTAGCACTGAATCATCATTTAATTCAAATACAAATGTCAGAGACTACATAAATAAAATATGCATTAACAAAATATAAAAACCGAAAAAAAACAAAAGAAATAGAACTGTATTGACGTTTGCGTCTTTTTATAGTTAAAAAATATTGACTTTGACGTTGAAGTAAATCCTATGAACTTGAAAACACATTTTGTTTTCAGCATACATAAGCTTTCGATGATATCAAATTGAATAGTGATTTAATATATTAAAGTACAAATGACAGACACTACAACATAAACAAAGTTCAAGTGGGGTAGTAAATGGATTTCTTGTCGCTTTTGCTCTTTAAACTTAAGTTTATTACGATTGTTTGCGGAAACTGTCTCCGGTTTGCATTCTACGTTATTAAAGCGTTTACGCAAAGCACCCCGCTTATATAGACAAAACTTATTTATATTAAAAGGTGAGCGTTTCATTATGAAATTATTAAATAATAAATATATAAAACAAATAAAACAGTAGGTACGTTACTAATTCTATGTTAAGATTGACTCATAGTTGGTACTTGCAAAAGATGACAAACAAAATGTTTTATAAGCAGTTTCTTTTAACATTTATTATTTAAAATTGTGTAAGTCCTATAGCGTACAAATTCTAAAAGTAACCTCTCTTTGCATTGGTAAATAAGTTTCATGTTTACCGTACGTACATTTTGTTTACCAGCGTATATTTTTTGTATTCATGTAAAAGAAAAGTGAGGATATTTATAGGGAAGTGACAACAAATACGGGATTGATTCGTATTCGGTGCTTTAGACCGTCGACCCAACGCAACAGGAATATTCGATACCCTTTTATTGGGTTTCTGACTTGAATTCTGAAAGCAGTATTTATGAGTATCCCTGTCATTTGTATGTTTACTTAGCGCGTTAGCTGTTAATGCAGTTCGAACACTAAGGAATTATATTTACGAAACTGGTGATAGATATTATAATTGAAGTACAATAAGTAAAGATAATATTTAAAAATAATAATTATAGAAATGTTCTTGTATGATGTCATGCTTGTCTTCTTATACCTATTACTCATAATAAAAATAAGAAATAATAATATAAATGAGGAATTTTGTGAGATTATTCTTTCGCCCAAAGGCGACTGCACTGATTTAGTTAAAATTTGTCATGTAGGTAGGTTATTCCCTGGATTAAAACATAGAGTACTTTATATCTTATAAACGATATAAACGTAAAACCGCGGTACCTGCGGTACGGCAAGTTACTTATAAAGAAACATGCCTTCCGATTGAGTAATAGTACACTATTCAGATAAGCTAAGATTTTTTGTAAAGATAATTATTTGTTTCAGGGTGCAGCAGCGTAAAAAAATGTCCGTTTGAAAATGGCTCGCTCATCGTCCGTACAAAACCCAGGCCAGTCACTTTTTCTATAGTCGCATCGCACAGATCTAAATGCCTTTGACAAGAAGCGAGTGCGCTGCTGTTCGCAAGCGCCGACTATGTTTGACTCGACAAAGGGTGCTTTGCTGGTAGCGCCGTCTCTTGCTAATAGTTCCTGTTGGTTGAACGGTAAAGGCTGGCCCTCGACATTTCCAGCCACAGCCGATATTATAAAGGCCTTCTTCATATTCGCCCTATCCATGGCTATCGTGTTTTGCAATTTAGTGCTCATCTGTGTTCTGAATAATCGACGATACGTAAAATATATTGATAACCAGGTAAGATTATACAAGCATGTATAGGTTAGTTTAGAAAAATGAAGTAAGAAAGCAAACACGTGATCTAGGGTCTGCGTTTAAGTTCCGCAGTAGTCTCAGTAGTAGTCAGTAATTATAAAACCGAATTCTTCTTATAAATATCACTGTAAATTATTTTTAAGGAACACACTTAATCCGTACTTATGTTTCAGCCCAGGTATTTGTTAACGTCATTAGCATTAAATGACTTGTTCACCGGAATATTAGTAGCACCTGTGGCCCTTCTTCCCGCGTTGTACAAGTGTTGGCCTTACGGGGAAATCTTCTGTCAAATCCAGGTAATTTGTCTCCCTCATAACCATTTGCAAAACTCGTAAGTAAATATACAGTATTATTTCTCCATCAAATTTCAAGCGTTGCTTAATCCAGTTAGAGATAAGCGAGCAGCGAAGTCTCTGCGAAACTTTATTTAAACAAGGGACGCAGAGAAAATGAGTAAAGTTCTAGCATGGAAGAAAGTTTGCAATTACATAAAAGTAAGGCTAAAAGGTAATCGCAGAATAAAGATCACAATATTTTATTTTCATTTTTATAACGCGGTTACTCTGCATGAAATTACGTGACAAAAATTCCCAGAACTTTCCCGTTCAAAGAAAATTAATGTCGTTTTATTGCCACTGCCATGCTTTTGGAGTGATGGATTAATAATCACAATAAGTCAGACAACAATGTGGAGGCAGCCATTGTGCGAACTCCTTTCAAGTAATACGAATAAACAGTTCAAAAGATTAAATGTGGGTGAAACGTCGACAAAATCATCATAGCACAATAAAGTCGGTAAAGTTCTATGGTAACAGCGTCTCAGTTAACGTTAATGGTCGACCATGACCAAGCGGAATGTCGATATTTCGAAAAGTTTACGCTTTGTAAAATTATACAATCCGTTCCTTCGATCCGCAATTCCGAGGCAGCTCAAGTCCGCCTCGCCTTATTATATTTTGTAAGATGCGGCCACTTAGCTTCCGTAATATTGTCCCTGATTTCTGCATCCAACCTTGTACCTTATTGTATTACTGGAAATAAAGCTGAAAGCACAAATTTATATTACAGGCGCTTTTACGGGGAGCTGTGAGTCAACAAAGTGCTGTTATTTTAGTATGTATGGCGATAGATAGATATTTGTATTTGTTACACCCGAGAACTTATCATAGACACTCGAGCAAAAAGGTATGTATTATAAACATTTATTATTTTTTTGTGATTTAGAAATAAATAAAAATCAATTAAATAGAAATTTCATTTATTATAAGATAACCTCTTGCTCAACCCGTTATAGCATTAAATAAATAAAATAACAAAATACTTTTAGAGGCCGATATATATTTTCTTACTTGGAGTTTATTTCGTATCTCAACTTCATTTCTAGAAAGGCTTGTAAGTTGAAATCGTAATAAATCCTAGATCATATCCGAGAAATCTTGACTTACGAACAATTTTCTTACAGTTTTCTTTACTGTAGAACGTTTATTGTATACATAATGTATTACGAGTACTTTTGTCTTCTCGTTAGGTTAGGAAAATTGTTTTTCAGTCGATAAAACGTGTCTTCATAGACTTAATAAGTAACTGTACTTACACACTTTGTACCTGAAACTAAAACTACCAACGTATATTGCTTATATGTTATTCATACTCTTATATGTCATGTTTTTTCACATTTCATATATAATATCTATAATCTAAAAGAGTCTTTTGTTATCGTATGTAATTTTCTTTCAGGGTTGCGTCCTAGTGATAAGTATAACGTGGATTTTGTCTGTGTCCCTATTTGCTGTAATGGTGCTGCCAAGATCAGGATACTACTTCAACGCGACCGGTTTAATGGCCTGCGATGTCTTCCACAGTAGAGTAGCATTCAGGTACTTGTTTCCTACTATCCTACAATTAAATTAAAATATAATTTCCCTACTATATACCAGTATTTAATTAAAAATATTTATGCAATTTTTAGGTTTATTTCTTGTCCCATAATCTGACATAGTTTGAGTCCAAATGTGTTGTTTTCGCAGAATATTGTCGTGCTGTGCGTATTATTTTCCAACCACAATGGCTCTTATGTATTGTTACGGCTCTGGGTTTCACGTAAGCAAGACAAGAGGAAAATGCGAAGATTCACGATCTAACGGATTATCGCAAGCGTGCACTAAAGCTCATATTGAAATTGAAAATGTGGTATGAATCTTGATTCTTTTATTTTATATAAACAGAGTATTCCATTATTTTTATAATCCTGATAAGTAAATAAAGTGATTCTCCAATTACATTAATGTATAAAAAGAAATAATAATTGTATAATGTATAAAAAGAAAAAAAAAAAGAAAAAAAACTAGCCGTCAAAATTATTATTATTATGATCATAATATTTTGTTCGCAAACGAGAACGACTTTTTAATCTTTGCTTTCATGAATTCTTGCACGATCATTATTCTAACATAATTTACACCATAATTTTCCATTCCGCAGCAAATACAAGCGCCGATAAGACCGCATAGTGTTAGCACATCACGTACGATGGCGGCAATGTCTTTAGGATTTATTGTTATGGTTACACCCGCGACTATCCAAGAAGTGGTCGCCGCTTGCACTGGATGTAAGGTACTGCTTTAATAGCATTTCTACATTTAAATTATTCCTCCATTCCTTTTTATAACTCTAATCTGTTACAGGTTCCGCCAACTTTAGACTTCATCGTGACATGGATAGCTCTCAGCGACAGCTTTTGGAATCCTTTCTTGTATTGGCTCTTGAATAGCCACTTTAGACGAATAAGTAATAATCTTCTTCAGTACTATGTAAGTCTAAGATAAGATGAGCATCCTTGTGCATTATTTATATTTGATGTATTTTTAATATTTTGCATTCGTTGCAGATTTGTTGTCGTAAATCGAAATCGTTTCCGGGATATGAAAAGACCACTGGCTGTTGTGGCTCACCTGTTACATCGGAAGGACTGCATTCAAAAGGAGAGTTCGAGGGCTTAAGAGAAAAATATTGGGGTGAAATACTCGAACGTACAGTCTCATCCAATTCTCTTCATGCCCTTCAAAAATGTTATAGAGATCCAATACGATGCACGGGATCATTTAAAAGCTATCACGGCCATTGTAAGCATGGACCTAGATTTTTCGATGGTTATGGCCCCACAGAGTATAGGCATATAGATAGATCTGCCTTTCAAATTGAATCGTGCTCAAGACAATGCAGGCTAAAGAATTCCGATATTTGTCTATTTAGACCTGGTGCTAGTTTACATTGTGGACGTTCTCGTTCTAATTTAAGCTTGGATGAAGGTAATTTCACCAAGATGTGTAATAATCGGCATCCGGAATTGTGAGAGTACCGAAACTGTCCGGTCTTCGGGCATAGAAGCAATAGTGTTAGTGTCTATCCTGGTGTAGAACATTTTAACTCTAATATTAAGTGGAAATTTAACGATTCAGTGTGTTTGAATGATGATAATATGCCAAATTTAGAACATAATTTGGACAGGATACGTAGTTTGAGCCATGAAAGAAATTTCGCGTACGGTAAAGATAATGATAATTTATTAGAAGTAGAAGTGAATGATGTACTAGAAGATGACTCTGATGATAATAAGGAATATGTCGATGATCACGAATGTAACGATGATAAAATGGAACATAACGGAACACAAAAGTTTTCACGCCATTCGTCTCTTTCCAATAAAGAGTTGGATGTAATAAAAGAAAGTTCAAGGAGTTCTAGTGATACTGAAGAGACGTTGACTCGATGACTTCCGAGAGTGACTTTTGATCGGTCAATAAATGTTGTTCATTTGAATTTATCTCCCGAACAAAGACATTGTTGTAAGCATAGTATGAAACATTATAAGGATAGGTATTAAATAATGTGAAATATTTTTAAACGTGGACCAGTAGATTTTGGTCAACTAATTTCTGTAAATATTGAAGTCTATTAAATTTAGTCAGTATGTAAGGATAGCATCAAGTTAATAAATAAAATGAAATTATATATACTTTTTAAAGATGTGAGATATTAATGTTACTTTATTAGAAACCGTATTTAATACCAAATAGTAGACATTTTTATTAAAACATAAACAAAGTTGGTGTCTTCGATGCCTTCATATTCCTATAGTACAATTTTGTATTTTTTGGAATAATTGTATGTAAATATTATTAAAGTATTATCGATGTAAGTAAAACAAGTTTTGTTTGATAACTTTAAATTAAATACAATAAATTATTCTTATTTTTATTTCATGATACTTAATTAGAATTTAAATTTTAATCTAAAGTAATATTATACTTAAAAGTAGTATAAATTTAGGTTATGTTTCATTTTCTACTTAAGTTTAACAATTTACAAAATATTTTATTGATAATAATCACAAGTAACTTTAGACTGAAGAAAATGTCTCTGGTTGTTTATAGAATATGTTGAAATAATTGAGGTCTCTTTGAATGTGAAATTTTGAAACGCACAATTCTATTAATTGTGTGTTGAAATTAATGTGTTTCAATAAATGTGTATTGGAAGAGATGAAAATAAACAGTTTCTATAACTACTTTGTTTTATTTTTGTAACCTGTTATTTGTAAACATGTCTACATGTTTAGTTTAACATAGCGTTTCCGTAGTTAGTCTGCTAATAGACGGAACAGATTGCAAATATATTTACTTATTGTAAAATTCAAAATAATATTTTTTTTTATATATTATAAAGGGCAAACGAGCAAGCAAATCACCTGATCAAAGGTAGTAATCTCTGCCCTTGAACACCCTTGAAACTTTGGGGTGGGCTTTATACATCATCAAGTTTTTACAAAATATAAATATCTCATACTTTAACGGAATTCAATGATTATCTATCCTAGTTAGGAAATGATATAATCGTTAATCGAACACATAAATCGAATTTCTTGAACTTTCTATTCCTTCAGGGCGTACTTTAAGCAAAATTGTCAAGTTTATTTTCAGAGGTGACGTGTTTGCCTTACACGGCTCATTTCACTTAACAACGATCCATCACGACTCTCCTCAAATTACTGAGAAAATTGATAGATACGAAACAACGGAGACATTATCCTCTTGCTGTTTTCTTGACTTCGACAAGTGTGGGAAGATAAGATTATTTATATTTTCGTCATATAGAGAGAAAGGCGTGTTATTCATTAAGCAGACTGTTAATCTTTTATCGAAAATGTCTTTTAAATATTAAAGTATTTCCATTTTAAACTTCTAGACATAGATTTGAATATTTTTTTTTCTAATAGCGTCTGGTCGGTGAATCTCTCTTTCTATTAAAAAAAACCTCACGGAAATAGCTTGCATAGTTTTAAAGATTTAAGGATAAGTAAATAGAAACTATTTTTCCTACTATCTGTCATTAATATTTTAGTGTAAAATTAATTATTAAATTCTCACGAACTATAGCACTAGATCTGTTTACTTTATATTAAAATTTTGCGAGTCCAAATTTAATGTAAGTTACAAAGAAGACTGGTTGAGAAACTAATACAAGTTTTAAGCGAAAATTGATCCACTATCTCGAAAATTTAATGAATAAATTACAATTTAAATATGTCTTTAATACATGCTGTATGAACGACTCTTTAAAGTTGATTGTATTCAGTATTGTGTCGTTACTTGGTGGCCTTTAAAAACTAAAAATAAACGTTTAATATAAGTTGGTGAAAAACAAGTTTGTGCATTTTTTTATTTCTCAAGGATTGTACTTAACTATAAATTAAAAATATATGTATATCATTCCTTTTTATTTATACATATTTTATTTACCATACCCTGTTTTACACAAAGGAACCTTAAACATAGTCATATAAATAAAACTTCAGTGTAAAGAGCTTTGTTTCAATCATAACTTGGAATTGATTTTTCAGATCACGGCATTTTATATCATCACGTCAACTACATATTATTAAAAATTGTATCTAAGCTTCTACGAGGCGATTAAAACATGCTTTAATCAATCGTAATTCAAACGCTTCCTTTGAGTGAACAGAATTAAAGTCAAATGCGAAACTTCATAAAACTCCACGTTTGAAACGTAAAAAGTAATATAACTTTCCAGAGCCATAAAGAGAGATCCTGTTTTTATTTGAATTAATCGCGACTTTGTACCCTGTCACAGTTATAATCATTTGCGATAATATACGTTTATCATCGTTTTTTTACGAGACAGTGTTGGCAAAATTATTATGAATGGGAACGCTAGCAATGAGCATGTATATCTCATTTAAAGGCTATATTATTAAAGAAAGAATATTGTTTCTGTATTTGGAGGGAAAAACACTTAGGATTTAAAAAAATTGTTTTCAAGATCAATATAATACGTTGTATGAATTACATTTGTAAGTATATTTCATAATGAACATATCCAACGATATAAAAACGGTGTCAATCGACTTCATTAAAAACTTTCATCAAAAATTTACGTTGAAATTCCACTGGTCGCGTACACAGCATAATTTAAATGAAAGAAAAACTTTCATTTACCGAGCCATTAATTTCGCTAACGAATGGGGGGCTTAACTATGTTATATTCAGTTATGGGAGGGATGACCTGACCGCCTTGAATGTCTGAGACGTGCCTTGTATATTTACGGGGTATTTCTACGGCCTTTCGTCCTCTATACAATTTTTATTTACTGGTGTATAAATAAATGTCCTAAGATGTATCTTTATCTATTATTCACGGGATAACACTGTATAAAAGGTTTGCTTTTTGTTCTCAAGTAGATCCTTAAAAAATAATGTAACGAGGGTACAAGATACGGCTCTACGGATTTATAAATATGTACGGAATATATTCCCAAATAATAAGTAAGTTAATATTTGATTTTTGGTTCAAGGAAGTAGAAATCTTTACGTTTATTGCATAGCTATCGTATCTCAAGCTAAGTAGAGCTCTTCGTGGAATTCATTCTCACCGTCGACGTTAATACAAACGTCACTTATTAATGTATGGTTCTAGTGGGGTAATCGTACACACAACCCCTGGTTTAAAAGTGTCGCGTTGTCATAGAGCCTACGTAGTTAAGTTCTAAGAATATATAAACACTAGTTGTTGCCCGCGACTCCGTCCGCGTGGAATTTCATATAAACTTTGACCACCCTTCCCTCCTTATAACCCTTTTTCCAGTTAAAAAGTAGGTTATGTCCTTCCCCGGGCTCTAGACTATCTAGTACCAAATTTCGTTCAAATCGGTTTAGTAGTTTTAGCGTGATTGAAAGACATACAGACAGACAGACAGGGTTGCTTTCGCTTTTATAATATAAGCATGGAAGTATGGATTTTAAGATCCTATTATTCTAGGATAGTTTGACTAAGTATTTTGAAATTAAAAATAATCTTATAATACTTTGATTAATTTAAAGATGTTGCAGTTCGTTCAGCTGGGTCTACAACACTCTATCACTTCGGAGAGACCCTAGAAAAGTTTCAAGCTAACACAATTCCTGACACTGTCAAGTTAAAACAGACCTTAACCTTATTGCAATAAAAACAAGAATCGCTTGCATTATTTCGTAGTACTTCAACCCATGGGTAGAATGTAAATAATATGAAGCGTTTCTTCTCGTCACTCAGTCAAGTGAAGAGATTCGACTAACTGTAATGTTGTTTACAGTAGTGTTACCTTTCATATATATTTTAGGGAGCATTATATTATTGTGCGGTCACTTGGTATGTTGAACAAGCCGGTTACATCGTGACATGAATGGCGAGACAATGTAACCACAACTCAACATTATAATATAATAATTACGTAAAAATAATATAAGTAAAACGTGTCATTTTAAGCTGTTTAGGTATATTATTCTTAAATATAAGCTGTGAATATTATTTTTCTATCTGTCCTAAAACTAGCCCAGTCCCGGTTTGTTTCCGTTTCAATATCGTGATTAAAAGTATTCTATGTGTATCCATTATCCTGTAGGTAAGTCAAACTTCACACAAATAAATTAAGTAATTTTTGCGTGAAAGAACAATAAACAAACATACATTCTCCCAACTTTAAATAGGCGTAAAATTTGTAGCTTGTAAGATGTTTGTACAGAACATCGTCATCATAGTTTAAAACTTATTAACAAATATAAAACCACATTATTTGTGTACGTCATAAGTTATATATAATAACTCTTAAAGAACAAAACGGAAAAAATGTACATAAACTTGGGTTAAATAATAATTCGAAACATATCTATACCATAAAACCTGAACAAATAAGGTTTGCTTATTCATTATAACGCTTTCCACAGGGAAAATTTGAGTCGATACCCACTTTGTATACTTACGTTTCTCAATCTCAAAGCTTTGCTCACAGTCGCTTATTTTCCAATATAAATTTAAGTACTCACAAAGTATTTTGGCTTTAACAGTCTTATTAAAGAATAAACTCATTTAATTACATATGAAGTCTAAATATTAAATGAAGATGTAACAAATTATTTTTTAATTTCCTTTTTGATTTTTGCTTTTATTATGTACATAGTAATAAAATAATATGAGATCCACGAAAGAAAATAAAAGAGCTTCTTTAAAACTTATCCATATATTGTTTATTCGACAAATCTCTTAAAGCCTCTTCAAAAAATTTTAATAAGCAACCTGGCACTTAAGTAGCAAATTTATGGTTCGCCAAAAATTTGGGAAGAAGATCCTGTAGTTACCAAAGTTTTCGGCGAGCGATTAAATAGTTAAACCGGCGTTATATTAAAATGTGCTAAATTTTCCGACTTCTGCGCACGACTCTTCGTAAAACTAATTATAACCTCTTCATTAAGAATAATTTGTAAGACAACGTCAATTGCCTATGAGATAAGAGTTAATCTAGCTCCCAAAAATAAGTTATATGTATATAATATTTTAATATAATATATGTATAATATTTTATTTCAACTATATCATTCCAAAGAGATTGAACAATGCAACAAAGCCTTATAATATCTTCTTTATAGTTACTAAGTGTAAAAGTACATTTAGAATAAGTACGTTTGCATTATAAATATTTTTAAATAACATTGACGCAATACAATTCAGCCTGAAAAAAATATCCAACATCATATATTGTAATTTTAATGTAATATACGATTATCGAATATATAAGTTAACATTGGCAAAATTTTTAATAAAAGCGGTATAAAAGTGCATCAAAGCTGTGTTGTGATCCAATCTCATTTCATCCGGTGCTAAAACGAAGCCCAGTATTTTTAAACTATAAAATCGTTTATTACGTTCTTATACAAACTATTACCAAAGCTAGGTAATGGTTAATAGAAAATTCAAAATGGTCACTATTCAACGATATCACATCGTAATATATTTTTAACAGACATGCTTTGTTTAAGTCATATTACTATGAAGATAAAAAAAAGATCCAGAAACATTTTTGCTGTTAAAGATGAAAAAAAATATCTTAAAAAATTTGATATATCATAATAATATTTTATGAATAAGTAATAGTGATAAAGTTCTGCCGAAGTTCTGTAGATGTCTTACATCTCGGTTTCTGAATTTAATTTCGCTATCAGTATCAAAAATTTGTTACATATTATGTAGGTATTAATAATTTTATTACATGATAAAAATGGAGGGTACATTTTTTGTTTATTTTCACAACAATTTCATCATACACTGTAGAAATCCACTGATCGTGAAAAATAAAATGACAGCTTAATAGTTGTACAATTTCACCTTCCAATTTTGAAATAGTGTCCTCATCTTTCATGGAATTATAATATTTTTATACTGACCTGATTTTAGAATAAATAAATATTATAAAATGATATCGAAATGTATCTTAAAAATGCTATTATAAAATTTCAACGTATTAAAAAAAATTAATCTTATCTTGATGACTTATAATTTACTGTTTGCTATAATTTACTACGTCAATAACAATCCTAGACGAAAATAGAATCGATTTAAAAAACGATTTTAAGTTTAAATAACAACTGTTTAATACAATTTAAAAATATAAACGTTATTTAGTAGGTAATTTAATTTGTCGATGGAATATAGGACACGCTGAACAAATCCTATGAAGCTTGAGCTATTGGCAATATTAATGTACTTTCTATTTCCTATCCGCTCAGTCGCAAAGTCAGTTCATCCGCCAAGAAAGGAAGCTTGCTACATTACGACTTGTAGGCTTTCCTTCCCAGGAAATGTATGTATAGCTTCCTTATACAACGTCACTGTATAGTCAAAACTTCTGCCATATTTTCATAACGTACTCCAATGTATAATCTTTATATCTAGTTGATATACGTTAAAATGAAATCTAATGGTGTTTGTGTATTTGGAAAATTTGTTAAAAAAAGTTAATTAATTAGCCCTATTTTTATTATAAAATCGTCACTTAAAGATACTTTCTTAGTATCGTATTAAAATTAAAACGTAGGCAAGTTTACGTTTGTAGGTGATGGTCGGTAACTGAACACATTAGTAAGCGATCACCTCCGCTCATGTACAGTCGCAAAGCTGTGTTTCACGAAAGCGTTGTAAGCTTTGAAACTAGGGAATAAGAAAAGAATATGAATAAAAAGAATATAGAACGTGCCTGTGTGCTTTAACTTACGGAATGGAATACAATAATATTGCAGATTAGCCATTACTTGATAGCATGTTACCACTCAGTGAAGCCGACCAAAAGCACTTTTAAGAATTTACCACAGGTATGTAGGAGTTAGGTAGGTTCTCCATCGTCCACATCATAACGAATAACTTCCTTAAAATGTATAAGCCTTGACCATGTTGTGAAAAGCTGCTTTTTATTGCTTAAATAGAATAACAAAAAATTACTGCTCAATAAGTCAAAATGGCAATAAGCCAAAACAATAAAATCGTAACCCGCACGTTGCCAATATTCGATTATATTGTGTACAGCTGATAAAATAGACATTGCGATAATGGTGGGCGGATGATTTATGTTATACGTAAAAACATTTTTAGTTACATATATGTTAAAAAACTTAATTTTAGGCACCTATTAATTTTTTTTATTATTTTAAAATTCGTTAGTAGTGCATGTAAATGCAAATAATACGTACCGTTTTTTTAAATAAGTTATTAGGTAATTAAAATTTTCTATAGACATTATTTATAAGGTTTATTGTAAAGCACAACAACTAATCTCCATGAAATTTTAAAAGAACTAATAGCATTTAATGTTTTTTTTATAATTTACAAACCAACAGAATCAAAAAATTACTAAGGTATGTAAATATTACGTAATAATAACGAAAAGGAACGCGGAAAACCAAATCCAAAGGGTATTTTGATATGTTTTGATTTAAATTTTAAATTAGGTATTATGATTATATTCGACCATAACGAACAGTTTTTGTAAGGAGAAAAAAACATAAATATTATTTAATTATATATTTTTTATATCTTCCAATTACCACTTCTCAATTGTGCAAAAGGTGTATAATATTATAACAGGATAATCCAAAATTTGACGTCGAACATTTTCTATAAAAAATTGTTAAAATATTTTAACGTCGAAAATTAATTAAATCCGTTCTCGTATTACGATACCGCAAACAATTTTGCGATTCGTTTTAATTGGGCAATATAAGCGAGCAAAATTGTTGGCTGCCAATCAGGGCCTTTGATTGATATGTAATCGATTCATGTCCACGACGTGTCGGTCACTGTAAATAGATTTTTACGCAGTTTTTCGGAAAAAATCTTAACAAAATAAGTAAACCTATATCTTTTATTATCGATGCTATTACATAAATAGGAAAAATTTTATTGATCATTTGAATTGAATAGGCTCCAAAAGTACTAAACAGAAAGGATGTGCTGGAATTCATGATACCTCGAGTTTCAAGCTGTCAAACGTTCCATATTCATCCCGTTGATGCGGGTCAAATTAGAAAGAATTTAAAGTCAAATTAAACGCATCATTAAAGTTTTAGATTCGACAACATAACCATAACATTCGTAAATTTTGTTTTACATTTAAAAAATGCAGTATAGTATTAATAATGTATGAGATGATTATTATATTTTATGTTTGTAGTTTATTTAGATGTGTTTATTTTATGATATGAAGTAAGTACTCGTACTAAGAGATAGCTAGATACTTATGTATACTTAAAATCACGTTGCCTTATAGTTTGAATATACATAAAAGCAGTTTAATCAGTTGATTCTTAAGTCTTTAATTACATTTTAAACGATTTTGAATTTGACTACCGAAAAACTATTTCCTTAGCAGCTTAATCCTTTTGTAGTCCACTCTACTATATTATGAGAACAAAAGTCCAAATAGTAGTGAAGCCCGTGTCGGTAACTTCTACTAATAGTTCTTACTAGACGTTTACTAGCTAAAAAACTACTAGCAAAATTATATCAGTTTACTAGCTATAGCTTTAGCTAGTAAACTGATATATCTTCAAAACAAAATTGTATCAGAACACCCCCACTTTGAGATGTACAAAACATTTCCAATTAATTTTAAATTATAAGTAAATAAGAAAATCTCTCTATCTTGAAGTACGTGTGCTTCAGATTCGAGATCAAATAAGTACCGAAAACTCCTGTGCAATTCGCTTCGAGCGAGTAAATCCAGGTCGATACTCGTATCTGTGGATACACTCAAGCCGGTTTCATTTTAATTAATATTATATATTGTATTGCGTTTGCTCCGTTATAAGATATGGCATTAGATATTTCACAGTTCTAATTTTTAAATGAAACGAACTTTATATTATATCGTTATAAACCATATGTAAATTTCCAAGTAAAAAATTTATTCAGCTACTTATTAAGAAAATAAAAACGCTCATTTTGAGATTACTTATAGAGGAAATCTATAAATTAATTCTCGTTCAATTTAAAGTATAAAGTTTGGCTAAAGGAACATCGTTTTAGACCACACATATAATATTGCAAAAAACAGAACTCTCGTCTTGACCAGTTCGACTCCCTTTTTGGGTTATTTCTATTTCATGAAACTCAATGGATCGTATATAATTTACGCATAACATTCAACTTCAAGACAGCCTTTATCGAACTATTGTTTATATAAAACGTTACAAGTCTGGACAAGAAAAATCGCTTAAGGTAAAATATGTTTGGAACACAAACTTGTTCATATACAAAGAAAAGTTGGTGTCGATTTCCGATCGTCGTAGTGCATGGAAAGAATAGTTCTTAACAAGCGAAACGAAAACTTACTAATTCGATAAAACTCTAACTACAACAATAGAATTTTCTTACAACTTATCACTTCCACTGTGTGCAATAATAGTGTTTGGCTTAATTGTATTTCTCTTCTCATCAGGGTTTAGGAATAATATTTTCTATACTTTACGATGTCAAAAGACATATATTGTGTTTTTTTATGTTTTTTACTTCGTTATTAAAAGAACGTTATAGATATAACAAAAATCATTTGCATAATTTTTGTTATATTATCTGAATGAAAAGAACACTATCCGAATAATTTATTTAAATGCAGTTTTTATTCGCCTTAGAATAGAATAAAATTACAATTAATGCTAACCCATATAACCTTGTTATGTAACAAGGGTTAATTAAGTATATGTAATCGTAAACCTTAGTAATCCTTATTATATGTCTTTTTAATTAACAAAGCTAATTATTCTATAGTTACTTCGTACAAAAAAGTAAATGAAAAGGAAAAAAGATAGTTTAATGGTCTTTTATTTTTACTTTTTATTTTTAACTTGGTTAAATTAAGACATACGTTCATTAAGAGTTAGTGCTTTATTGAAAATGGCTGGCAGCTCGTTTGAGAAAATACCTATTAACATATCGAATTAAAAAAGATGTTTTTAAATGGAAAATATAACTATTTTTTGGACATTACAATTAGGTCTTTTTTTCAAATAGAATGTAATTTTTATATTTTAAAACTTGAAAATTTAAATCAGTTAAAAATGTGTCAAGTAAATTTTTGCCTTGTTGTATCTGCTAAATATATTTTAAATATATATCTTAGCATTATAAACTTATTCAAACGATTGTTAAATGTGATTGTTTCTTAGGATTTAAAAGGCTTCAAAATTACTTGAATAATTTTAAAGAAGTTATATTTCTCTAAAAGGTCATCAACACACTCGTGACTACGCGAGTGTTCATGGGCGGCGCTGATAACTTACTACCAGGTGAAGAGCCTTAAATATTATGGATTTATAATAATCCCTTGGTGCCATTAAAGGGGTGACACGCAGAATGTAAGAAATAAATTAGTTACTGAAATACTAAATGAAAAACTGGAATAGTTTATTAAAGCATTATTTACGCAAAATTAAATTAAAAATATCACACAGTATGAGTTCTTAACAAAAACAGAACTAAACTTTTTTGCCCTTGCCATATAATGTTCTTTATAACTTTTGTAACATTTTAACAATTTTATTTTATATTTCGTGTCTAAATACCATGTTGAGATTCAATTAATTTGGACCAAAAAATAGACGAAATATTGTACAATAAGTACTTTCAGTTTTAATTTCAATGAACTACTTTAATAAGATTTAACCTAAATTTTATATCGCAAACTGCAAAGTACATGAAGCTTCAAGGTATTTTAAACATAATTTGCATTTACTTTAAGCCAGGACTTAATTTTTTAATATAATTATAAAGTCTATTTAAATGTTTAATATGTTATTATAAAAATAAATCTGCGCTAAGATTTTCAAGAGGTAAAAAGAAGTAAAACCATATACCCTTTTTAGCTCCTACGCGACTTTGTCCGCATCGATTACTTTTTTCATTATTTATTCGCTCCTATTAGTCGCAGCGTGATGTGATACGATACGATAAATTGTCTATTCAATAAAAAATAATTTTACAATTCGAACCAGTAGTTCCTAAAATTGGCGCGTTCAAACAAACAAACAAACTCTTCAGTTCTATATATTAGTATAGATTTAAATTGTAATTCTGGCAATTTAAAAACCTGGTTTTATAGCAGTGAGCGCGGTGATTAAAACATTTTCAAAGTGTTAAACGAACCATAATGCATCGCTTAGCGACTTTGCTTTATGGAGATTCTACAAAAATATACGTACCTATATAATTCAAAATACGTTTTATATAAAACGTAAACGTACACTCTGGCAAGCTGTAAACAATTATTTGTACTGGATGAAATAAAATAATATTAAATTTGTATATGGCTTTTATGACGCTCTCCGTGTCTTTGTCCCAGAGTTCAGTTTTTCTCAAATTCTCAGTTTCATGCAGTACTTGTAAATATTGAATAACAACTTTCAGACCTTTAATTGACACTCATTTTTCGTGAGAGGACCATATCATTCTTATTTTATGTATGTAAAATTTAATATTTATGGATCGTTAAATTAAATTATAAAATACATTAATCAGTACTCTTCTTGCAATGTTTATTACAATTCTACCTTATCGCTTGAAAGCGATACCTTCCATAATAATGTAGTCTATATTTGCAGTTAGCTGTTACGCAATATAATACTTGGTTACTCACAAAAAAGCTCAATAATATTAACCTAATTAACGTACTATACATACATGTATACTATAACTATACATCAATAACACCAAGTATGCAAATGAGCTCACATACCGGAAAATTAATGCCGCGACTAATTACAGGTACAATAGTGTAAACGTATCTAACAATAACATACTATTAAAATAATAAACCTTTTTACAATAACCATATTGTGTTAAAGTTTAAAGGCTAAACGTATAGTCCACTTGTCAACTTTCTAACCGTAATATGAAGGTGGCTCTTGAATTAATTAGTTCAAGCTGTAGACGGGAACCTGACTAATCTTTTACGACGTTGCAAATAGATAAAACGAGGTTAGATTTAATCTGAGCTGCTATGCCAACTATGGGGATGGATTCGACCCTTCGCTCTCTCGTTATTATAATTTATAACATCATAACAGATCTGAGTCTTTATGAAAGGTGGGATATAGGAAACATGAACTATTAAGGTATAATGCTTTTAACAAAATGTTTTAATAAAGTATATATGAATACAATGTTACGTATAACATTAATTAGTGATAAATTTGTTAAACAATAATATTGTAGTTTAATATGCGTCTGCGTAATTTACCGTTCTTCTTATCGACATTACAAGTAATTAGAACGCCCATGAAAGACTACAAAAACGTCAATTGCTTTGATGTCTTCATAACGTCAAAAAAAAAAAATTACCCATGTCTTTTAATGGAATTATTTTTAAATCAAGCGTGATTATTGTATTAGGTTAAAGCATTCATATGACTCTCTGGCGCTCGAATTCATTGGACGCTTTCTGTACACATTGTATTACCACAATTTTGTAAACTATGCAGGCAGCAATATACTTCACTGCAGTTGTTTACTTTCAAAAGCATCAAGGGTTCAGTTAGAGAAATTCTTAAGAAGCTCTGTCTGAACTTAAACTGACCTTTGAACACAACATTTAACACTATAAAAATGGTAATGGTATATACGTAACTAAGATACATATATAAAGCTGTTATATACTATGTCATCCGAATTATAAAGTCAAAATAAACAGAGGAACAAACGTTGTATTAAAAATTAATTGCCACTGACAGACAGAGGGTGTTGCGGTCTCTAGATGTCACAACCAATTAGCAACGGCGCTCTAGGTAATTTCTGTTACATTAAAGGCATGTTTATGGGTTACATCATTAGTAAAACATCTTATAAATTGAGAAATTTATTTATTAATCATAAATAAGGAGGAGACATAAGGTTTATTTATTACACAAAAACGCACAAACATAAATAGAATCGGAAATAATTTTAGTAATAACCAAAAAAAAATCAGCCTTTTAAAATGTCGTATCGAGAGCTTTGATATAAGTTAAGTATCTATAATAACATTGAGTATATCATAATGTATATTTTGTACAAAATGACATTTTTATGAAATAAACATTTCAAAATCGTAAATAATCCGATAACTAGAATGAAAAATAGTCTTCAATAAACTAGGATAGCAGTTGCTAATGGGGCCGCTAACGATGTTCACAACACAACGTTAGAAGAACTGCAATCGATTTTGTATCGATGGAATGAAATCAGATATGGATTACTGTACCGTCCTTTAGCATTATGAATTTACAATGTAAAATTTATTATAGTGTTATTTTTGTTCGAATACCATCTTAAGGTTTGAAATTATGAACCTTTAACTATTAAGAACATTATAAAACAACATTATAAAAAAACGAATGTTATTTCAAATAAACGTTAAGGTACAATCGTTCTAAATTATCTTAAAAGCAATCAACTTCATGAGTGTGAGAGAAAAAAGTAGAAAAAGTAGTAAAGTAGTATAGATTTTACGAAAACCTTCAAAAGTTACAAAGCTGCTCACAAAATATTCTCTATGCATTTTGAATGCGAGACACTTTCATGTGTCATAAATAGCACAGACGGATCCACGCCACTGCCAATGACACAAAGTATGCTGGGAATCGATTTCAGTATCACTACTTCTTATTCTTGCTTTTAGCGATTTCCATTTGCGATATTCTCTGTTTTTTTCTTTATTTACTACGCGAGATAATGTTAAAGCTAAAAGAAAGATAGCAAATAAATAAAATAAAATTAAAAAAAACACTTTATTGACACACAAAGAAGTACACATACAAGGAATAGATTTGCCAATTGGCGGCCTTATCGCTACGAAGCGATATCTTCCAGGCAACCGGTAGTAGGCGATAAGAAAAAGTTATTTTAAAATAGATAATAGCTAATAATATAATATATAATAAATACTTCTGGACGCTTTAAACTACAAAGTTATTTTCGAGTTCCGGGATCGAATCTACAACTTTTGGCACAGAAAGACATCTCTTTTATCATCGCACTAATCAGTTGTCAAAAGATGTCTAACTTCATTGTGATTTCCTATTATATCACATGGTGATCACTAGAGCGTTTTTCAAAAAAATCAAAATAATAATTTGTTTAATCTACTAATATTTTACGATCGGATCACAAAAAGATATAAATCCGTTCGAAAAATTCGTTGTAAAAAATTGTACGTTAGATTTTATCGTTTTAACACTCTATTGAACTTTGCAAGTTTGTCGCTGAGACGACATGTTTATCTAATCGCTGCGAGAATGCGAATTCGAAAGAACTTATGAACTTTTAAACTGGTACTGGTAGTTACGTTCCTACTTCCATACTAATGTTGTTATAAAATATCTTAAATGTTTTTGTTTGTTATTTTCTTACAACGCATATGCAAAAGTTGGAGAGAGATAGAAGACATAGTTATATAGATATAAAGGTTTTTCAGAAAAATGAGTATACTCATAGTTTTGGTTTTGATAAAGAAACCGTAATACTGGTAAAAACATATTTATTAAGTTATGGGGAATAGCTAAGAATGATGTAAGCAGCACAAATGCATTCCAGACCTTTAAAAATGCGAAAAATTACCCTCCGACCCGCAATAAGTGTCTTTAGGATAGGTGTTACCAGCCCGGTGGAAGCTGACCCTATTAAGCAAATCCGCATGGCTTTATCACCTGTAAGTATGTTTGTTAAGAGGAAGGAAGAATGCGCGCAAAAAATACGTTTTTTTAATAGTGAGGAATTCCTCATAGGATACCCAAGGATGATAGGTTCTCGGGGAATGGACCATGGGTTATGTTGGACTTCTACCGATCAAAACAACACTGTATACTGGTCTACCGCAGCGAGTAGGAGTTCTGGGTACCTTCGCAGATCATCTTTTAATATAAAACACTTTGAGAAAGTGTCAGAATACCTTTGTAAAACAATTTTTTATAAGTAAGAAATTTTAAATAAGAAAAAGTAAGAAATTTTACAGTTGTAGAACATTAAGATGTAATAGTTGTATGTGTGAAAATTGCCAGTGATTTTATCAGTGTCCATTGTTTGAATGTCTTGTATCTTAAATTAATAAATAAGTAAATACTAACTCAGTGTCACAATGATTAAATTTGAGTTAGAATAGCGTTTCAACAACAGACAAAAAAATATTTCTAAACGATTCTCAGTTGTCATCTATTTAATTAGCAAAACGTTTTCACAATTGCTACCTACTAGATAATATTTCAGTGCAATACAATAGCTTTGAAACTGAAATAGATTTACGTGTATTATTTTTGATTGGCTAGCCTGCGCTATGTTTATTTGAGTGAGGCTTAAAATAAAACATATTAATATTTTTGGAGTTCATCAATGCTAATCCAAATTTTGGGAATAATGTTATTTTTGGACCCAGCCAGATTTGTAGACGTTTTGCTATTGCTTATGCGGAAGATCCGGAAGAATTTGTGTTGCGTTATAATGAAATATTGTAGGGCTATAATAATATATAACCTCTTTTGGGAACATCAGGTTATTCAAAGAAATAGCCTAGCAAAAAAACTATGTTCAGTATCGCGAATCACTGACACTTCAACATAAAAGCTTAAAGACAAGCGTCACAATAAAGCTAGGTTATTATATTTAAAGCGTCGCAGTACACAACCATTAATATTAGTGTTACAAGTAAAACAAAGCATTGCTACTCTAATGGCCGCTGGTTATGTCCACACCATCGGTCAACGTCACTTCTTCCCTTTTTGTGCACTTATGAAACCTTATTCACTTTCGGGATTCAGTGGCCCGCGCGAAACGATACGTGATTTGTCAAGCGTTTCGCGTTTTTAAAGTACCTATTGCGTTTTATTTTAATTTTATTTTTATAAAATTTATTAATGAAATTAATATTACTCGATTTTAGCTAAATTACTTGTCCTTATGTTATGTCTATAAATGATTCAGAAAGTATTTATTCCAAAATATTAATTCTGGTAAGTGAATACAAATTTTAATTTAATTAATATTGTGTGCATTAAACACACATGTAAACAAAAGTTACGTCCGAAATCTTATACAAACAATATTTTAATGAAATGGCACAGACATAAGCCAATTTTAATTACTTGCAGCCAAAGAGATTTTACGAAAGCCGATTGTTATTATCGCTCTCCACAGAACAAACAGAGCAAAATATTAACCACAATATACTTAATGATACGATTAAAGTTTAAAGTGAACAGTTCAGATTGTACTAATTAGAGTTTTTTAATCTCGCGAATTTCATACGTCGCTTTATTAAATTGAGGCGAGTTGGTAAATATTTAACATTGATTTATTATCTATATCACATGTCTATGTGTGTCTATTTAAAGTCTTTTAAACGCAAATACAGTGATAATCCTTTAATAATTAATCGGTCCGCCATTAGTGAAGCCAAAACTGTACTATTTGTAGGTGATAACAGCACGTTATTATACTCGATGACACCCGATCATGTTGCTGCGCTTCAAGAAATTTACTTCATAAATGTAGAAAATTTTTGATCTACGAGAAGCATACGAAATCTGATGCAATTCACTACGCTTTATAGACATATATGCTTTTATAGACAGTTTATAGGACAAACACAAACTGTACTAGTAATGTTTATCTAAAAGTTTGGGGTAAATTAAAAACGAACTTCGCTGGTGGAAACTATGGTGCGAATAGAATGTTGAGACTTCTAAAAAATATTAGGTACTCCTTTCTTCGGATTTTTGAGTATATTAAGACATTTGTTATTTGTCTCTATACGATATTATAACTTTCCTTTTTGTTATTGCTAATGAATTTAAATTAAGTAATTATGGTGTTATCATGAAGCTTAATGAAAAATCGTTGGTACGCGTTTGGAAACTTATTGAATGACTCGGTACAAAGCGTTCACGAAATTGTATCGCGTGATTGATGGCTATTTTGTAATATGCAGATTAATTTATCACATTTTACTCTATACAATATAACTTCATTTAATACGTGTCATTAAACGATAAGCTAACATTGACGTTCATCATTAGTTTCTTTATTACATACAAGTATAAACATGTATAAATGTATAATAAGTGAATTATAAAACAAAAGTCACTTTCTTCTGTCAGTCCCTATGTATGCTTAAATCTCTAAAACTACTCAACCGATTTTTATTCGGTTTTTTAATCAGATTCAACAGGAAAGTAACACATATCCCACATGTCTATGTGTGGGGAGCGAAGCTAGTACCTAAAATATAAAATGCAATGCTAAATTCTTATCAGAAATTTAATCCAATAATTTGTTCATTGAATGCAATGCCAATAAATCTTTAATATTTCATTTAAATCTTTCGAATCCTATCATATTTACAGTTCATTGGGTACTATTAGTGGTGGCTCACTGCAACTCCACAATGATATTGAGTCTGTTCCTATAATTTTTAATACCGATTGCATTCAAAGAGTCGAAGATTCATTCTGGGCACAGACGGAATCTTTCTTGCAGTAAAACCATTAGTCATCGAAGATTATTCAATTTGATATTTTCATGTACGAATAGAGCGAATTTAATTCAAATTGTAAAGACGACATTTATTTCTAAACTCTCGTTTATACCAAAATTAAGATTGTAGTATACTTAGGTATACTATTGTTTTTGAGATAATAAAATATAATAATATATGATCTATGTTAAATGTTTGAAATTTATTTTCTTAGAATTAGTTAAATCGTTGTTATTTTTTTAAAGGAATAAGGTTAGTATTATTTCGTTCTTATGTAACGAGTTGTGTATACCAAAAGCGACGAAGCCATGAATTCCAATACAATGAGCTGGCAATTCACTTAAAATTTTGGCACAAGCGCTGTTTCATAATGAACTCTTCCTGCTAATAATGAAAGAAGTCGTCGACAGTTCAATAGATAAATGTTAATTGCGAAGAATTGCTTCACCGAATGCTGATACTGGAAAATATCTAGTGAATTTTTACTTGTTCGCCGACTTGAATACTTGGTGTGGTGCATTTAAACCATCTGTTTATATTCTCTATTTAAACTGAGTTTGAAAACGATTTTATTTTAAGTACCTATATAAGAAGTATATTGCGGTATACTGTGTGCAAAATGACGTAGATTTTATACAGATACGTATACGATAAACCAATAATTTGGTTGGTTGCCTGGAAGAGATCACTCTTGAGTGATAAGGCCGCCAGTTACCACAAAGTTTTCTTTTTTATTATATTTAGATTGTTATGTATTTGTAACGAAGTGTAAAAATAAATAAATAATTTAAGTCTTTTCATAGCATTCTTTATCTTTAATTATTAAGTGCTTTTGTTGGTTATAGCCTGTGATTTGTTCTGTTTAATAGAGCAGTAACAAAAACTATATTTAGTGAGTATAGGTGACTGATTGCTAAATAAACATTAATTTAAGTATCATTTCACTGGCTGATATAAAACAATTGGAAATGGAAATTTACCCGAGACGACAATAAATTATTTGAAGATTCGCTCACTAAGAAAGGTTGAGCAAAAACTCAAGTAACGCAAATGTTTGCAAACGGGCTGAAGGGTCCTTTGTGTAGGATTTAATCATCTTATCGATAAATCTGTTGGATTTGTATTATATTATGAATATGAGTATGACAAAGTTTACATGTGTCCTTAGTTTTCTAGGTACCTATTATTACGGGGTAATATAATAATAACAGACTACCTGGGTCCAAACGAAAAGTTTGACTTATGTTAACTATTTTTCCTACTACCCTATAAACTCACATTTCAGACTAAAGTATGGTATTCTATTTATCTAAGACTCACATATATAACTTCTTTACAATATTAATATAGCTTTTATATAAAAAGTTATATAAGTTCACAAAAAAGTTAAATTAAATGATTTTTATTTTGCTCTGAATCATAAATAGAAGCTAGATATAAGAATGGAAGGAATAAATGATGGCCGAAAACAAAACAATACATTTTCTGGGGCACTGTCAATTCATTACCATCTTTCAAACTATGCTGTCTACGCTCTTTGTTTCACGAAATCAATGGGATCAAAATAGTAAACGTTTAACTATTACACATACAAATAAAATGTGCTTTGAAAATAAAGTTAGTAAAATTTAAAATGACGTTGGTACTACATTATATATGTATTTATCTAATATTATATGTGTGTGTTCTGTGTGTATAAAAATACGCCAATAAATACAATTAAGTATAAAAAAATAACACATTGTAGTAGGTATATACTTTAAAAATGATAGAAACGAAAGCAGATATATAATTTAATAATTGGAACTTGTAAAATGTATGTGTGAGTTCAAAGTATAATAATTCTTTTAGATCAAAACTTTTTGCACAATTTAAAAAAAAAAGACCCTATGAAACTTTAACGTAAATTCTGCCAACTCATAAAAGCCTCGATTTGATGTTTATGATGTCAGCGCAGTTGGCAAAACTTTTTATTCGGTGTTTAGATGCATAGAATTTTATATTTTATGACGAGATCAGTGCGTACGACCTTATATACATAAATTATTTATATTACACTCTTGAAGTCCTGGTAAACCAACCTAAACTTAAGTTTAAACCGTTCTTTATAGAAAGTTATACAAAAACGTCTTTCTATCGAACAATACAAATTATTAAAGGGGATATTATAAATAAGGCTTAAAGTTATAGAACAGTCTTCAAATAATAAGGTTTAAACAGTTGTTTCGGTACCAATATGACTTAAGTTTAACTGTGTAAGGGTGCTCGGGTTAGTAAGAGTAGAAATAGTTGTTTATATAACGATCCGTTTGTTCGTGTACATCATATATCAACATATAAATAGCATGTAAGAAATAACGTAGGTATATCTAAAGTAAGGGCAACGAGTTTTACGATTTCAAGATTGTTATTTTGGTATAGTTTTATGCTAAGAAAAGATATGTTTGTATCTTCAAAGTTTGTAGTTTAAACATGATCTGCTTAAACATTGTTACTAGGTTAAGTGCTACTAAAGATTAAGAAGAACAAAGATGGCAAGCGCTATTGCATTTTTCATTTCAAAAGTTTGCTTCTATGCTTTGCATAGCATTAAGAGTTATTGTTAAAGTTCTGTAGTTTCGCCTTATTGAAGATTTTAAACTTTAAAGTGAGATAGTATCTGTGTTTGTTTATAGGTTAAATAACAAATAAACATTATACGTCAAAATACATCAAAATTTCCCTTATTAAAGATCGTTGATACGTTGATAAGATGGGTTGTACATTTCATTAGGTATACTCGTATAATATTATATGTATAAGCCTAACGTATAGTTTAGATTTAATCAAGAGAGATCTGTTTCAGTGTTTGTACTAGGATTACTTAGAGAATTGTTCTGACTTAAGTTAATTTAAATATAGAAAAACAGTGTTATAAAAGAATATCATTAGAAGAATACTGTCTTATCTACGTATTGAATTCAGCATTTCGCTAGGTTTTCCGGGTACATTACTCGACGATAAATGACCCAAAGCCACATTCGTTTGCTAATGGCCCCTATGAAGAGGAGCCCATCTTACACTTGAATCGCGGAATTACGTTTTTATGGTTACAATGTTCTTTTTGGGAGAATACTGCTGTTGCACATGAAATGTTTAATGTTATAAGGTGTTATACGAGTACATCTTCAAAGATGCGTTTTGTAAAAAGTTTAACGATATCTAACGATTATGAAATAATGAAGAAAAAGGCTGTTTTTTAAATAAACCATCAAACGTTTTCTGTTCTTTCATGCATTTACAATGCTATTATTGCTTATTCCTTGTTAATTTATTTTTTATTTGCTTTGAGTAGTATGACAAATCTACAGTATTTTTTACCGTCTGCATGTGACTGTCAGGAAATTAAATTTCTAATATGTACTTTACAATATTAATCAACTAAAACATATATTAAATTAACATTTTTTTAAAGCTATAGTTGCCTAAAAGATATCGCCAGGGAAAAATTCTCTATTGTCTATGTGAAGTTCATTTTTTCAATCAGGTATTTTTTATTATAATTATAAAGAATTCTAATAATAAAAAAATCTCTTCTTTTAAAAAAAGTTCTCTTAAAAGTATAGTTTATTTTACGACAAATAATAACAGAAGCATGAAATAAAGAAACAATGGAAAAAAAGAAAAACACAAGAGACTCGTGATAGAAAAAAATACCACAACAAACTTATGACGGTTAAAGTCAAGTCTCGGCAGGCTACAATAAAATAGTACAAGAGTTATAGTGGCTGACGTTTATTCCCTTTGGGCGACCGTGAAAGATTTTCTACTATTTTATTTTAAGTAGTTGAACGAACAATTTGAACGGCTTAGAACAGATCTTCACTCAAGCGTTATTCACAGCTCATTTTCAGTCTCACGAATCTATTAAGGAAATTTCTAGAATTTAATAAGCTTCAATAAAATGGTTTACTATCAATTAATAATTAGTTTATCTCTATGAATGGAACGCGCAAGAAATACGTTATATGAAATAATTTATTGTTTTTAAAAGAACATTTTGAGTTACGAATGAAATACGAAATACCCATTTTTAAATTAATTATAGTCCACACCAATATCTAAATTTTAACACATTTGTACATAGTGAATTAAATGAGTTTTGGATTTCGTTTTTAAGTTTGTTTTGTTCACATTGTGGAACGAAATTGGCCTGTGGAAAATACCTTTATTGCTTTTTATACATTTGTTGGTTCGATTGCTTTATTTATGTTGCCATGTATATAAATATATGTGTTGTTATAACTTCAACCTGATTAAGGTGAAATGTTGTTTATATGTTGCGTTTGAAAGACAACTTATAGTTCACTGTGTGACGTCATGTAACATAATATTAGAACAACCAAAATTATTTCGACTATTTTTCTGTACTTCTAACATTAAGGAATCAAGTGAATGTTAGACAACTTTAGTTCAATTTATTATACTCAATTAAACAGTGAAATATTAGTAAAGCCATTATTGAAAAGTTTTTGAATGACACTTAGTAGTTGTGGTTTTCGGGCCATAAATAAAATGTAATTGCCTTTTCTATTTCCCCTTTTATTTTCACGACATTTTTTTTATTATTACTGTTATAGATAAAGTAATTGAAGTGATCGAATTAATAAATTATTCTATATATGTGATTGAACCTGTTAAAAATTTAAAGCTTAGTTACGCAATGGTTTATTATTTAGTAGTAACTAAGTATATAAAATGCCATGCCATGTCATCATTTCTATTGGAACCAAACATTAAATTTCGTATTTTAAAGCGACTTCCAAATTAGCTAAGCTTCAAAATTTACCTTTAGGTGCTACTGACATCAAATACATTAACAGCTATTTCCACCCAAGTTCTTGTATAAATAGGGCTATACTTAATTTTTTCCAAAGACTCTTTGTAGCCCTTCACATCATTCAACTGTCATAAAACTACGAATACTCTGAGTCATTTAGTTTCGGCTTTAGATAAGTAACAAGTAACGGGGTCACAGCGTCCTTAATAGATAGGTACCGCGTGTAAATAGGGGCACTTAGCTAGCGTATTGGCAATTAGCTCCCAGCGACTTTGCTAATGAAGATCGAACGTCACCCTGAAGTCCTGTCCTTGGTAACAAGATGATCTCTGACTTTTATAAAGGTAACTTTCTAAATCAGAACTAAACATTCAGTTAGAAAATTCATTCTCAGATATAGGTATAAATGAGTACATTTTTTTAGAGTCAAATTCAAAGTAACAAGTAAAGGTACTAAGCATACTAAGTACCTACATGGATCTCACATAGTCTTCTGCTATTAAAATTGTTCATATTGAACTTGGCTCCAGTTTAAGGGGTATAATATAACAGCGTTCTTAATGATCTAATGTGCGGAGCACTTAAGCCAATGTTACGAACTTCATTATAGTTTACATTTTGCTTCTATTAGTATGACTAATGGACGATTGTCTTATGAAATGTATATGCTATTATTATTGGTGTGACATTAGTAGCAAGAGTATAGGAAATATGATGAAGAATTTTATTATGGATATTTATGGATGAAGAAATTTAAGACGTACCTTCTTTATTCAATTTAGATTTTAAACACACACTATAAACTAAGGTTCGTTATTTCTCCGTAAGAGGATTTCCCCCCGTAAAAAAATATTTGTTTTTTCGGCCTATATACGTGTAAAAATGTGACATCATAAAATATGCTATTCATAGTTCAGGAATTCATAAAAGTTTAAAACAATGCAACTATGAAAAGGTTAAATAATGAACATTAATAAATCACTCAAACTAAAATTATAGTTGTGGCGTGACTTTTCTTAGAAATGTTTCGCACAAATGCCAGCGGAATACTATGAAAAGGATGAAAATGCATTTTCCTTTTTCCCGACTTCTTTAATTCTTATCTTGAGTTATTTAAAGAGCTGTGTTTTAAACCTAACTAAAGGGTATAATTAATAATAATTTGTGTAACAAGTAAAATAAATCTTTCTAAGCTGGTTTTTGTTAATTGTATAGAAAATAGAAAAGAAGTTTAAACTTCTAGTAGTTTAAATCAGGATGATAAAAGGAACTTCAGAAATAAATTCTTATCTTAGTAACATTGAATTTGAACAAAAGAGTAATTGAAAAAAAGGATAAATTATTAAAGGGACTACAGAATGTAGCCATTAATTTGGAAAGCAGATGTTCCTTAGAAAGTCACAATTAAACGAGAAATGCCAGTGGAAGGAATAAGGAATGTATTTTTTAATTCAGTACAATTACTCTTTTTAGATTTAGAAATTGAATAAAATCGTGAGCTTGTTTCAGCAGTTTTATAGAAACTTGGTCATGATAAATCATGACCAAACTTGAAATGCAGCATGAAACCGCTTTATTCCAACATATACAACTGAACTGAATTTTTAACACTACACAAAATACCTTTTTTGTTTTCCTTGGGGAAATGCTCACGCGTACCTACAATCCTGGGGGGAGAAAATGAGTAACATGTGTCCCGCTCTGCCTTCTTGATCGTTCGAGTTAGATAATCACCATTCAAATTCTTCAGTTGATATTAACGTACCTACTTACCTCATACTCAGATGTTGAGTTTAATAAAACATGTGGTAATACATATTTTAGCTACCCGTTCTATAAAACAGCTGAAACAACCTTTAAAACCTTTAAAAAAAATTGAAAGGCGCGTCTTTATATCAACTAGCAGTAAAAATACTGTTCAATGTTTAAAAGAACTATTATTATAGTTTTATAAAATAATCTTACGAAGTGTATTTTTACCGTTGTAGTACGTAAAATCGTACGTAGCAGGTATGTATGCAAGGAATTCTATTTTAGTAACCAATTTTGTTAAATCACATTAGACAATATGCATAAATATCACACCCACATAAATAAGTTATATGCACGACACATAGTAATGATCTATAATCTTCAGTATTAACGCACACATGTTACAAATTGAATTCTAACTACGTCATAAAATATCTACTTGAGTTCAGCGAAGATTTGAGTCGCAAAATGCACATGTCGGGCAAATCCCAATGTGCTTTGGGATTTACATATTCTCAGCTTGGCAGTGGCTAGTAAAACTCTCTATCGAACGGATCTCGACTCCTAGGGGCGTTACCACTATCATGCTAGGATTTAGTACCGCATAACGTTTTTATCGCCGCCGAAATAAGATAGAGAAATATGTGTACATTTTATTGCTGATCCGATGATATAAAAGTAATCTTTGTACGATGTCTGGTGACCAGTTGACTGTTGAATGAAATGGCAAATTATTACAACTATATAATAAAGAGTATTGCGTCTTTGAGAAAATCAATGAAGTCTGAGATTAAAGCAACAGCGACGAAATATATTAAAATACAACGAAATAAATTAGATCCAATTAGTAGAGAAAGTCTTAGTACGTATTTCATTTTATATCAAAGTAGCTTCTCGAGTTTGAATAATTAAATTGTTTCAGTAAAATTACGAAGTACGTAAGTACTAGTAAAGAACGTGTTTTCTAACGAACAGATTATCTGCTTCTATTTGCGAATAAGTTATTTTTACCTTATATTAGACAATGGTGTATCACTGAATTTACCTACCTACAACTTGAAACCATTGTAGGTAGTATAGAATAGTATTACCATTTGCCCAAATAGGACAGGCTTGCACCAGGATAACTCTTCCAACGAAAACTAGCGTTAAGGTACGGTATTACGTTAGAAATGTCTCTCCATTTTGCATTTTAAGTGGGAAGCCTATATTTTGCCACTTTTTAAGGCCAGCAACTTATTCTTCAACATCCAGGAGTTTAGTAGCCCATCATAGCATAAAAAATGTATCGGGTGCTTTTTGCATATTGTACCTTATAATTTTCACCGAATGATTACCTAGTGTTTATTAATGTTTACAATTATTTCAAAAGTGAAAGAGATAAATGTTACAACAAAACATTTTATCCCATTTATATTGATAGTATAGATTAAGACGCATGGAAGGTAGATGTTTTTTTGTATACATATAATCTATCAAAAATTAACTATAACAAGTAATTATTATTAAAAAAACAAAATACCCGACTGCACACTAAAAAAAGAGTAATTATGTCTTTATCCCGTGGGACTTTTAGGATAAAATGTATCCTATGACACTCCCGTAATCAAGACAAATCTAACGATACCTCATACATCAAAATCCATCAAGCCGTTTAGGCTACAGGAGGTCACAAAGGAACAGACATACATACTTACATACACTCGAAAAACATTACCCTCTTTGGCAGTCGGGTAATTAAATTAGAAATAGCGGAGATTAATACACTAAAATAAAACCGATATTGCGGCGAAGCACCTGTCGGAAACTTATAATCTCGTTTAATATAAAAAGTTTAGAGATAGTGCCGTGAAGCCTGGAATTGCTTTAAAAACTTCCGTTTAATTTTGTAAAATCCATATTGATTTTAATTAACCTTAGTTTCCAAAAGAAATGAGATAGTTTTCAATGTGCAGTAAGGTTACATCGCGAACGTCACAAACAAAATTATTAAATGGGTAACTAAAAGTAGTATAATTAATTAACCATCCATAATTATAGTGAACATGCATAATTTGCTTTAAATTTTCTTCGCTACGTATTCTACCACCAAGTAGTACTCAATTTAAACCTTTACATTAAATCCTACGTTCTACACAAATTATTTTCAGTGGGTACTGTGAATTCCATAAAATCTTTCGTCTAGAATTTTCCACAATCTCTTCGATACTGCGGTGAATATCTTGAACATCTCGTAAGACCTTACAATAGCAAGATACGCCTCAGGTGTAACTTTTGAAAAGAAAATAGGAGTCTAAAAATACAGAGACAGGATCGTTTGTGGAACCCTGTCGTCATACAGCGAGCCGCGACCGACTAAATTGTTTTTATGCCTTGCGGCAAATAGCTTCTTTCTGCTTGCAAAATATTAAACAGCATGCTACCTTGAGTGTCAAGCTTTAAGTGTTTGTGGCTAACCCTGAATGGATACTAGACGAATACTGTCGTATATATTATTTTGTGATATTGATCGAAAGTTTCGTAAATGTGTTATTTTTTTATAAACAAATGAGTATATATAATATACTGGTAGGTACTATTTAATTTATGCTCTTAAATATTGGTTCAAAATAAATGTGTTATGCAGTATCAATTGTATTATTCCGAAGATTTTAGGTTATCATATTGCAACATATTTCCAATTGATTCAAGTTCTTCGAAGATTAATGACTCCTATGTACAATATTACAATCTTAAAAAAATCACCGTATGTATTAGTATAGAAAAAAACTGTTTTTAAAAACGTTCCTTCGTAAGAACTCTTATAACCTCACAAGTTCCAATTGAACTTCAAAAATCTTACACAAAATTTTACGCTGAATGTAGGCGGAATACTTGATCAGAAGCTAATTTTATGTAAAAATTATACATGAGACAATTGTGACATTTATCGAAGAAAACTTGAATGAATATCTGATGGGAATATCCCACCGTAATGTTTAATAATTACGTTTTTAAATTAGGAATATTTAATGTAATATAATTCAGTTTTAATAATATTTAAATTAAAGGTTTAAGTATATTGATATCAATTTTATGATTATTTTCTTTGGTACCTGTTAAAGCTAATAAATACTTTAGGTGCTTATGTCTCTAACATAGTCTACACTATGTTAGAGATATAAGCACCTAAAGTATTATCTATACAAAAAGAAAACTCAATGAAAACAAAATAATAGTCATTACATACAGCAAATAATAATTAGATATGATCATTATAAAAATAAAACTAAGAATGATTGTTAGTTTTCGTAATGGATGATTAATTTCGGTAGATTATTTGTGTGATAAAAATAGGCAGCTATTATGGGATATTATTATGATCATTAATAAATCTAGTGATTTGACTTGTTTCAAGGACAAATAACATTTTAAAACTGCATTTTGATGTTCCCTTTTATGTCGGTTAGATGAAGAAGTATTTATTTACTGTTTGTTTTTATTTGCTGTACCTATACATACATAATACATATTGTGTCATGTTTTTTATATCACCCAAATTTTAACAAATCTAAGATCATCAAAATTGGTTAATCCTTCTTATGTTATATATGATGAAAGTTGACCGATTATATTAAATGTAATATTTTCATATAAGCTATCATAGATTAAAATTTTATAAAGTAAATAAGAAAATTCTTGCGTGAATTTCGTGGATTTGCTCTTTATAACAAAATGCCTTATTTTAAGGATATTCCGTGAGAAGATGGCACGCCCCTTGATGGTCCTTCACTTGCCGGCTTTTTAGATAAGGACTGATTCGCCCAAAAATCTTTTTGGACAAATACATTTTGTTAATAAAATTCTTCGCTATCTCAATAATTTTGACGATACCAGCTAATGATATCTTTGTTTGTTGTCATTGATATTAACAACAGTTTAACAGTTTATCTGCATAGTATAGACAACTACTTACAATACATTTAGTTAAGCGAATTGCAAAAATTAAGTATAGTTAGTAAGCTTTAGCTGTCAATTTTTGAGGGAGGCCTAAAAATAAGTCTACATTTAAAAGCATCAATAATGCCGTTGGCACAATAATAACTTGTCTGATAATGACAATATCCCTTACTTATAAGGTGTGTATACAATCTTAAATTGACGGTATCTTACGCAATTTCCTTCCAGTCTAAAATCTGGTAATCTTACCTTTTCAGCGTATTGTTTGCAGAGTGACGATTCAGTTTGTAACAGACAGTTCAGCTTTTAACAAACTCAAGGAACAAGAAGCTTTTACCCGCGTAGGAAGTACGATAAAATCATTGTGTTACGTTAAGTAAACCTCAAATCAAGTTTGTTCCATTTTTAAATTACTTATAATGAATTTTTAATGTTCCATGAATAAAAAAACATAAAACCTTCTTTGACTGATGTTAAATTAATTTATCTGACTTAATTTCACTAAGTTTGACTCTGTAATAAGTTACACGAATTGTTTTGACTTATTATGACACCTTCGCTCCAAAACCATTATTCAAAAAATTAGCGATACAGATATAACCAATTTTCTTCAATACAAGCTTTGAATTTCCTTTCTCAGACGGATGATACGAGAAACAACAAAGTAAATTATATTATATTTTAAATTTTCATTCAAAAATAAATTATTAACATACATTTTAACTTAACTTTGTAATATAAATTAATATTGAAAATTTTAAAGTACACATCTTTTAACTTGGACCACCGACTGAATGCTTTGAATTCGCTTCTTACTCGTAGTTTTTTATCGAACTACCCACAACTGTCATTACATTTTAAGAATGTTTTATTCTCATGTAAGTGACTAATTAAGTCGTTATGAGAAAAATAAAGATCTTTAAACCTAAACCTAAATTTGCCGAGCAAACTTCGTTATAAGTTGATAAAACATTAAGTCTTAATGGAAAGTTAAGTAAAAGATACTTGAATACACTTTATTATGATAACTAATTTGTTGAGATTTGATAAAGAGAGGGTTAAGAAGAGAGAGAGGGTTAAAAATACAACCCAAAAATATATTTTATATTAAGTATTACTAATTAACAAAAAAGTAGAAGTACTTTCTAGAATAACATTCTGATAACTATTATAGCGTACGTTTTTAGGAGCTGAGAAATCCTAAGGATAATTAACGACCTTGAACAAAGGACCATGGTTAATGTTACTTAAACTGACCAAAGCCTCAGTGTTCCGACTTACCGCTTTTATATACACCACAAACTATTAATGGTGATAGCACAGTAAAATCGAAACGTCGGGATGAATAATAATAAATAGATACACATTTAAACCCACCTTAAGGAATCTATTTTAATATATAATGTATTATTTGTCTTTGTGATTTCACCAAGTTAGGTAGGTACTAAACCACACAGTCTTTTAAGCGCCGAAATAGAAAGCTATGATATCTATTAATATGACACATTTAATTTCATCATATGGTAAGTATTTTTTAAATCAATCAAACAATAATTTTGCAGATACCTAACCATAATCCCAATTTGGGTTTCAATTTTGTCGATAACATTATTATAATTTTACTTTTTCAGATCCGGTAAGTGTACTGAAGACAATATTGAAATATTCTTTAGAGCTACAGTCTCTCAGGCATAAGTTCGTCATAGGGAACCTGCTTAAGTAGAACAGCTAAGTTGTTCACGACGGATGCACTCAAACTGTCGCATATGGACGGGCCTACATCTGCCACTATCTCACGCCACATCTCATTTAGCAGTTTGTTTATCTGATCGCCTGTAATTGTAATATCATTTACATTTTTTAACATTAGCTGAGAATTTTTTTGTAAGACATAGGTCCACGGCTAATAGAATACAATACGAATATCATCAGGAAGGACAATATATAAGTAATTTGTATATAAGCAGTGAGTTGGGATGAAATTGCTTTTAAAATTATGAAGATTTATTTGCGTGATTTACATAAGAGTAAAATATACTTTTCCTAAAAGGGAGCTGCATAGAAATGTCTTTGGATCTCTTAACCCAGAATACAGAAATAAACCTGTATTCTGAGTCTATAGCTAACACAAGCATATTTTCCTATTTATGATATAACTTTATGGACTTACCTATATTTTTGTCGTTAAGTAAATTGTCTAATCGAAATACAGCTTTTTCCACTTCATATTTTATATCATGTTTCGTTATATTCCAATGAATCTTCCCATCGTCAGCTGTTATGTGCTTGTACCATATTCTTATTTGTAGTAGTGTGTTCTCTGAGAAAAAATTAATTGAATTATTAGCAATGTAGATATCTTTATAATTATAACTTTGCTTTTAATAGTTTGAACTAGTGTTTCAAAACCATAAGATTAAGAACTGGACAATAATTTTTTTAGAAACATCAATGGTCTAATAGTCGCGTACTAAAAATTGAAAATATGTAGTTATTACAATACTAGTATTGTAACAACTACATACAACTATATACTATATACTATAATAACTAACACAGTGCATTTAAGTATGCAGATACTAGTATCTGCATACTTAAATGCACTTGATCTGTAAGAAAGAGTTATTTTCTCAATTCATTCCATATTGCAAATCGCAAAGAAGGTATCTATATTGTTCAAAACCTAAGATGTTCGTGTAAAGTTAAGCAATTTAAAGTAAACATACTTAGCTTTATCGACGAATCACCACTGGATCGTATCGGCAAAACAAGAATTTTTCCACTGACTTCATATTCATTTTTAACATCAAGATTAACTAAGGCATCAGCGGTTATTATTTTTTTGTCAAGGTCAAATCTAAAAATACTTTACATATAAATTTATTTATTATAACAAGGTTTTTGTTTTGAAACATAATAACATGACTGGCTACTTGTAGGTTAGTATTACGCTGCAATAAAATAATTTTAATAATAAATATTCTATGCTAATTTAACGAGATCTTATAATTAAGTTAAATTATTTTTTAAATTTTTATTAAAAATATAAAATCTTAGGCGTCTACTTTGCGCAATTGATCTAATTGTGAAGTAATTGACATTTATAATGCTGAAAAAAACTAAAAAAAAGAAAGCTATTAATGAAATATAAGATCAAATTACATGTATATGAAGAACAATATTTCAGATCTCAGAAAATACGAATTCATGAATACATGGTTTACAAAATGCCAGCGGGAAATTGCTATGAAAAATAAGGTCGTACATGACAATTTTAGTACTTGTATGGGGCACTAAAGGACATTGGGGTGTTGACTCAATGATATAAAGATTTTTGAGATTACAAAATGCTTTAACATCGTATTAACAACACTATATTTTGATAAAATTTATTAAATTCTACACTACACATTTGTGTTTTATAATAACAATAGCATTCGTAGAATGAATTATGGTATGTTACATTATGATAAGTGCACAGAAGGGTAATTTAATGGGAGCGTTGGAAAAATAAACTGAAAAAACCAGGTCAAGTATGTGAAAAGGGTTCGATTTCATATCGTAAAACAGTTTTTGCTTCTTTTCGACCTCTTGTTTTTATACTATCAGCCAAGAGACTAATAAAATGAAAACAATAGAAACATAACACAACTTCGACGATTGAATACAGTTTATTACATTTAATTGAAAGTATTCAATAATAGTACTTTCTTTTACTTTTATTAAGATACAATAGTTGGACTGATTGGTTGGCCGAGATTTTTTCAAATTACCCAACACTACTACGACGGAAAAAATTAAATTATTATAAAATAATTTAATATTTATAGTGAATGTATATCATGTCCGTCTAGTTAATAACTAGTTAGTAAGGGTTTAGCCCTTTTGTTCACATTTTTTGAGGAATAAACGAATCCGTAGCAACTGATCAGCGTATAACTTAATTAAACTGCTTGTGATTGAAGTAAAATTCACCAGATCATAGGCCGGTCTTTCACTCCATTACTTCTTTTGTACCCAATGAGTCATCTGCGCTTAATTTCAGCTTCCTTTGAAACGGCGTCATGGTGTTATTCATAATTAAAGGCCCGAAGCTAATTGCCCGTAAGTCCATTTTGCTCTAATAGTTCCTTTAAAGATCGTATTTTACTTGATATTTCCTTGTTGATGTGATTGATATTCATATCATGTTGTTATTGTTTGACATCAATGATATGTGATGATTCATAGCCCTGTTTTTCAACTTATTTTATATAGCGTAATGTTATGGTGGTAAATGATTGTTTTATTATACCATAATGATTCAAAGTGTTACTATATAGCCTAGTTTAATAAACATATACTTGTCTTTCACTTTATGTTTATCCTTATATAGATATTACCCATAGATAGTCTACTTTACACCCAGTACATACCTAATAAGTTGTTTGTTCCTGATTAATTACTTAATTAACAAAGCTACTCCAATGATACCATGATAGAATGGCTATATCTTGGTCATGTATTGAATATAGAATAATACTCACTTAATATCCTGTAATTGCAGTTTCGACAGTCCTCTAAAGAAATTGTTTTTAAATATAATTCTTAAGCCGTTTTCGTCAGGCACAAAGATCTTCATTTCTTTTATATATAAAGGGTCTAAGGATTGCATGTCTCGACTCGGGTCGCCCAGTGCAAATAGGTGGAGAGACTCTCTTGCGGATTTTAATGCACATTCGTTTAAATTCGGGTCGTTCCGTGAACATGGTTTGAGGTAATCCGCTGAAGAAAAAAAAATATAACTCCAATTTTATATTTTTTTTAGGACGGTACGAGAATATTTGAACAGGAAAAACAACTACGTTACAATTATCCACATAACTTTTTGAATACTAGATTTTTGAATACTAATAGAAAATTTAAAATAGAAACAGTTTAATCTAAAAAAAACTCACGCAAGCCCAATGGAGAAACATTTCCGATACCAAATAATAAAACAAAAATCTTCCACATGACACTTGACTGAATCACTTTGAATCGAAGTCACCGTGAATGTTCCTACATCTCTAATTTATATCTAGACAAATTGTAGGTTACACCTCCTCATTACAAACAACTTCTGCTGACGTAGAAATTGCCCTAATAACATATACTCTTCCTTATGTAAAGCACACTTAAACATGATGCTAATATGTTTTTCAATATATTTATTAGTATACAACAATTATGTATAATTTTGTTAATAGTACGTAAGTGTTGGCTCTAGGTCAAAATGTTGGTTCATAAATGAAACCTACTCGTGTCTTGTTCCTTGCTACTGTGAGTTGTGATTGTGATATCCTGTTATGGAATCATTTTTCTCATAACGATTTAGCACTATAGACGTTTGTGTTCGACGATATGCGATGCGATACAGGTAGGCTACCGAATCTGCAAACATATCAAACAATGATAGTCATCGTTTGTTTTCCACCAACTGCATTCGGCGTCAGTGGTAGCTAATTGTTTCATAATACCATATATAATTACCTATACACACTATAACTGAATACACACACTGACTTTGAACATTCTATGGACATTACATTTTCAAGTATTCATTGAAGTTAATAATTGAGATTCGGATGTCTACGCTTGGCCAGCTTTTTTGTTTTTATTACTTTTGTATTTTAAGATTATTTTATGTTTATAAAAAATTATGCATTGCATAAGGAATGCATCTAAGAGTAGGTATAAAAGATACTATTTTATGTCTCTCATACAAATAATGATAGTTCTATGTGGGTGAACAATAATTGACCAACGTCATTCTATAAGGCCGTAATTACATTTAACAAGTAAGTTCAACATATAACAAATAGTATAATATTAACTAGTTTTGATTTAGTATTATAAAAACTATCTAAAATTTCTGGAATGTCTATTAAGTTTGTCAAAAAGTCTAGATGGTATTTGTATTTTCTTTTATCAAAAACAAGCCCCATCATCTGTTCGAACCAGTGGTAAATGTTTTGTAATACTATGACGATTCAAAAGTGTTATAGGATACTTTTAATTTTGACTTTGACTTTGTTGAATCTCTAAAAAAACATAATGACTGCAAAAACATTAACTGTATGAATTTTCAATTATATTTTAGCATAAAGTAATAATATAATTTTCAAAACGAGCGGTTACAATTTTTGTTTGATTGTAGAACTAAATCTCTGCAATTGAATAAATATTTGTGTATGTGATGACTAGATTCGTGAGGATTAGTGTGCAAAAAGGGATAGGTTATTGACGTAATAAAGAAATCGTATAAAAAAGAAAAAAATATAATTCAAAAAAACTTTACATAGTTATGTAATTTATTGTTTGATGTATGGTGTTAGGTCACCACTGAGGTAGTATTTAGTGGGTACACTATCGAAGAATTTGTGAATGAATTCATAAGCCATTTCAGTAACGGTGTCCATTATTGACTTTCCGAACGATTTCCACAGGGTCTTGGCGTTGTCGTTGTAGTAGTTTGCAAGAAGTTGGCCTGTAAATATAGCAAGTTAGAATCTTATTGTTACGAAGTGTTTGTTCTTTACCAGATCTGTTGGTTAATAATGTCCAAGAAATATAATAACGAATTAGTATTATTTGAATTAAAAAGATTTTGACTACAAATATAGGTAATAATATTTTGGTATTAATATATTAAAATTACCTATGACTTTATAAACAATTCAGCGGAAGCTGAAAATTTTGCGGAATATATTATGTTAATATCATTTTAACATAAACCAATTTGCATTAAATTTTTTGTTATAGTAATATAAGTAGGAATTAAGCACGTGTAATATGTGTATTGTTTTAATTCCTGTCCTCATGCCTAGCCTTGTAACAATAATAAAATAAATATTTAAAGAATAATATTTTAAATTATATACGGTAAAAATAACTGTCTAGTTAATGCAATCAAATGCCTTTTTATATACTCTGGTCTCTTGTTTATACACGACATTGAAAAACTTAACTTATATACTAAAATATTAGTCCCTCTTTATGTTTTTTTTTGTAGATTTTCTATCAATTAATGATCAATTTACATAATCATCTAAAACCCATAGTATTCCGTCATCTTCGCGTACTTACTTGATTCAACATCACCCACAAATAATTTGTCCAGCTGTATTTTGCTTCCTCCCAGCAATTCGTATTCGTACTTAGCCAACTCCTTCTTGCAGTCAATGTATAATTCTCCATCATCACGTTTGACAAGATCGAAAGTGTACACGAACTTAATCATCACTTTCTCTGCAAG
>JADANM010006502.1:5495067-5526017 GCA_026213755.1 Eurema hecabe
TAATTGAATATCTTTTAATAAAGAAACTAAACCAAAGTAAACGAGACATAGTCATTAATCATAAACTATGCTTATTAAGATCTATCTATTTTATGTTTGTTGAATAATGTCTGAATCTCATGTAGCTATTTTGATTACAATACTATTTTAAAAAAATTAAATACTATATCATTACTTGAAATCTGCGTTATTTTTGGTTATCAATTTTTAATGGAAAAGCAATAATTATGCTACGGCTTTCATACAGGCATGTTTACGTTTTGTACTATTTTAAATTTTTTTTTGAACGTATAAAATTATAGTTAGTTTGTATTTAATACTTACTAAACAATAAATATTTTACCCTTAGGGATAGTGGCACAGATGCAACAAATATGTTATGATCAATGTGACGTCATTATATCGGATCGGATTTTAATCTGTAAATATATTTGATACTCTGAGGATTATAAAAAGTTTATAATAAAAAGTTACCGTTTATGAGCTGTATTAAGACCATGTGTATAAATAACATACTAGAATGTATTTTTGAAAAACTTACAAATTTATTTTGATTATATATGGTGTCTTGAAATATCACTTTTAAAAAGATTTCAGTAAGTAGTGTAACTTGTCTGGCATTACGGCATAAACTTAAACACACGTTACAACTATTATATTAACATAGGATTATAATAAAACAAATAAAATAGATGTTCTATGTACTAAAACTCATTAATATTTTCAATTAAAACTGTACTTCAGGTCCATAAGCCTGCGATTTAAATAGGTCTACGTTGACAGTGTGCAGATATAAAGTTTCACCGTGTCGAACGCAGTTCGCTTCGCAAAACTTTTCTTATTAGCTTAAGCGGTATCGTACGGTTTCTAATTCAGTAATCAGATTAATTTTTAGCTAGTAAGAACTAATAATATTTTGTGCGTCCTGCTGATTATACGCCTTTTATATGTCATAATAATTTTATTATAAACAAAGGGCAATCAAAGGCATAGAAGCCATTTTTAAATTACATTGTTGCAGATAACCTTTAAGAATCTCGGAGCCTATCCTATTGACTTGATATTAATCCTAATAAGAACAGCAAAAAGTAAATTAAAATAATTTTCAAAGTCGATTACGTTTATTCAGACTTAATACGCTACGTCACTACCCAACAATGTTTTTGTAATTATCATTGTGGTATCTATAGTAAAAGAAAAAAAATTGATGCACGTACAATCGCGTGCAATAGCACGAGATAGCATTGCAACAGGCTTACTAAAGTTTATGATGATAATTTGTGTCGCAGCCCAACAAAATGCAATTCACTTGATAATAATCATTATTATAGGCTTGCGTGTAATGATAGCACTTTTTGATGACACCATTCAAAACTGGATGGATGCAGGTCGCCTCCGACCGGTATTTGTGGAGGTCCAAGGGGGAGGCCTATGTCCAGCAGTGGACGTCCAGCGGCTGAGACGACGACGACGATTCAAAACCATTTTATCTGTGACAATCGTAATATAATCATGCAATTAAACTTTTTAAAGGACTATTCTTATTTTTATTAAATAAGTACAAAAATAGCAGCTCACTTTATATTATAGTTTGTTTTGTTTAATACAGGCGTTATTATAATTAGTATTAATTTTTAATACAATTTCTAATACAGTAGTAGGTAGAGTCAGTTACAAAACTCCACACATTCAATATTACAAAACATATAAACGCTAAAATATTGCACCGATTGGTTTGTTTTTGTGAGTATTTGAAAATTACTAATGATATGATTATTTTGTCCACTTGTAGTTATCCTTTTAAAATATTTTAGAGGTAATATACTTATGTAGACGACTGTATATCCCACTAATATTATATTATCCTTCTTCTTACTAATATTCTAAATGTGACAATGTATATACGGATTTATGTTTCTTATTCTTTCACGTGAAAACGGCTGGGCCGATTTACTATGGTATACAGATAGGTGATACCCTGGATCAACATATAGTGCTCTATGCATTACTATTATATTTTGCATTCCGGTATTACCCTGGTAACGTGAACTGCGTGGGTACAATCGTCGGACGCAGCTCGCATAAGATATTTGTACATAGTGTAAATATTTCAACTTGTTTGCTCCGGTCTGAAGGGCACTGTAGCCAGCGAAATTACTGGGCTAATGAGTCTTAACATCTGACGACTCAAGTGCCCGAAGTTGGACTTTATAGCAAAGTTCCGGGTAGCGCTGCATTAATTATGGGCTGGCGTTACTCCTACCATCAGGAGTGCGTCCAGCCCATCTCCCATCTTCATATTATATAAAAATCTTGCAACAAAACCTTATATTGATTTTACTATTTCAGCCGACTTCATTCACCCGTGTAACAACACCGAGTCATCATGTCTTGTAAAGGCAACCCAAGATGCGATTCAAGAGTTCTCCAAGGGTCTACCTCACCTCGGAGTGCCAGCATTAGATCCTTTTGTCATTGAAGAGTTACCGATTCAACTACCTGGGGTCAAAGTCACCTTCATAGATGGAAAGGTCACTGGCCTTAGAAAATGCCAGATTTTGAATGTCGAGTAAGTTAGATTTTATTTCATATTTAAGGGCTATCTTAATATCTTTAATACTTCCCTTTGAGCTCTCGTTCTACATATAATTTACTAACTTTGACTTGGCTGATCTTGACAAGTAATAATTAGTACCAGCAGTAATTTAGGGGCTTGTAGCCATCAGTCTAACATAATTTGTAGGAACGTATTTAAGCTTATATCTGTGCTTTTATTTAAAAACTTAATTTGACATTTACGAGAAGATTCAAAATCATCTATTTTTATAATACACTACTCATAATCGTTATTTTAAATAACCTGAAGACTTTTTAAGAATAACGCAATTACATGTACCTAATACAGATATTTTATTACCTGAGATGAGCGTGTTCAAAAAAAATCTTCAGCTTTATATATGAACTTAGATTTATTGGAAACGAACAATATAAAGCAAAACATGACATGCATAATATTATTATGAATACGTTAAGCAAATTACTGTAATGAGTATAAGCAATTGGTGTCACACGAATGGAACTAGGTAATCTCATAAATATTATAAACAACTTTGTTGCCTAAACCCAATGATATTATATAATAGATATGTTATACCCATACAAATTAAGTGAAAAAAGTGTGCCGCATAGCGGCGTAGCAGCGGCAGTACACATACATACAAGTCAAAACGATAGAAAAGAGATGAATGATAAAACCAACAAGAAAAAAGAGTCTTGTCAGTTGCGCGTCAATGCACCGGCAACCAATCACCTTAAAGTAAGACGTCCTAATGAGGATGCTTTTGCGTCTTCAGTGTTGCGCTTATAACATATATTTTTAATATAGTATCATTGGCAAAATCTGATTGCGATATATTACGTGTCAATTCGAGATTAACTCCTCTTACACCTAGTGCATATTATTACACATTACCTATTTATACTAAATAAACTTTAATTATTTCCAAATATTCAAATATTTTAATTTTAAACAAAGTTTCTATTTCCCGATCACTAATAGATACTTATTTCAAATTGTCTCTAAAGTTTTTTTTATTCTATGAAGTGGTGAGACTAGCTTGACGCCCTCCAGATGGTCGGAGAAACCCCAGCCCATAACCAAAGTAGTCCCACCCAGAACTTTATTTTCTTAAACGTCATCAATAGTTTTCCCGCCTTTAAACTGTTTGTTTAATATACTATCTATGTATTAAAAGCTATCAATCGCCCATAGGCTATTTCGAAACAATGCCTACATTGAATATTAAATTCGCGTCTGAATGAGATGAGTCTTCATTCAATCAGTCATTCGCGAATATTAATCTGTTCCATTTCCTCTGTTTGATACAATTTTGAAGTCTAACACTGAATATTTTTAGTATTTTAGTACTTTATCTTTAATATAAATTCGAAAGTTGAAGTATCGAAGAGGTTTTTGCTACTTTTTATGCAAAAACTATTATCTAAGTTTGGTTAATGTTTCTAATGCGTAAAGTAGTTTAGAACCGGTGATACCCTAGGAACAGCAACTATACAAGTAAAACCATACCAGAACTAAACTTATACGAATCTAAATCTATTATAACGATATTATTTTATTTTTTATAGTACATAAGGTTAACTTTATGGTTTACAATGATATTGATATTAAAAATATTTTGATTTTTTTCAGGGCGTATCTTGAAAGGAATATATTTATATTAGAAATACGATGCAATATCACAATAAAAGGCAAATACACAGCTGTGGGAAGACTACTCTTGTTCCCTATAAATGGCGAAGGTGACTCAAAAATAAAAATTGGTAACTATTTTTTTATTATACACAAGTCTCCTTCATGTTTATTATTTAATATGTAATAAATACGTTTAAATACAATAAATCTTTCAAACATAAAATAAACAATATATTTTTTTATAGAAAATACAAATCGACAAAACCTATTTTTGCATTAGTAATTCTAGTTCGGGAAATGCGAATATCACTGTGAACAAAACCGCCATGAATTCCTATCTAATACGATAAAGCATTAAAGATTTACGATTTCCCTTCCTGAATTTCAGTGAACTCCATAATAAAACTGAATATAAAGACGAAGTACTTCAAGGATGCTGAGGGGCGAGACCATTTCGGCATAAAGAATTATAGATATAACTTTGATTACGGCGATCGAGTTCATTATACAATCAACAACTTGTTCAAAGGAAATCCCGAATTAAGTGAGTTATTTTCTGTCTTATTATTTTAGAAATAAAACCAACGTCTGCCCACTTACTTGCCTACGCTTTGGGAGTTTCGGTGTTATTATTAAATTCGTATATTCCACTTAAATCGTGTTTCAATTTTATTCTTTTGAATCAAGAACTACAATGTTCTCAATATAATTAGACAATACAACTATGTTACAAATCCAAGCACTGAGTTATTTAAAAGATGTTATCACGTCAGTCGTTACATAAATAATTAAATATAAAGGCTTATTTCAACACCGTCCTTTTCCAACGTAGCGATAGGGTTCTAGATAACATAGTTAGAATGTAACATACAGTCCTTGAAATCACATATTATTATGTCAATTTAACTTTCAGGCAACACAGTACTACAATTCCTTAATGAAAATTGGAAGATCGTGACAGAGGAATTCGGCCAACCCGTAGTGGACTACGCTATGAACGTAACGATTGATACGGCCAAAAAATTCTTCGATGCAGTGCCGTATGACGAGTTGCTCTACGTACCTATACCAAAGTACTGATTGTGAAATACTACGGTCTAATAGTTTCATTGGCCTATAATGCTATTGCAAATCGTTGTGATTTTAAGTTTTCTATCGCATCGTATTCGTACATACAAATGTAGTTATTGTGTAGAGAATTTGTAGTTACAATTATTAATTTAATGTTAATACTAGCTCTAAGACCATTTTACCATTATACATATTTTTGATAAATTTAGTTCGTAATTTTCTAACCGTTATAGATTATAATAATTATTATTAGAATCTAAACTTTTTACGAATATATAAATATTGTATCATAATTATATTATTAGTATATCAATTTATATAAAGTATACTGTATATCACACAAAAACTTTTTAAAGCTATTTTTATGTCGACTTTTCCTTACATATTTGCTTGTAGCATTAAATAGGCGTACTGTACTATGGCAAATTTTGACCCACATATTGAAAAACACGATTTATTGAGTTTAAACAATGAAATATATTTTATATGTGATAACTAATATTTTTCAAATTTAGTATATATATAAAATTATGGTTTTCACTTACAAAAATCTTATAGTAAGGCTGTTAAAGATTCGCTTAGCCATACGTTTTACTTTAATACAATATTTTTACTTTAATTTCACGATTGTAATCGAGCTATGATGATTATATAATTGCATTGTAAATTTAAATTCATTTCATTAAAAAAAGTATTTGTATTTATCATATTATTACAAAATAAATTTTTAGGTAAACATTGTTTTTTTTATGTAACTGTAACCATTTTTATATTCAAAACAGCGTATTGATATAATATTTTTTATTACTAAAAATAACTAAAACAAAAATGTATATTGACTTATATCATCCGCAGTATCATGGATGAATTTTTTGAAATTTCATTCAATAGGATCAGGCCACTAGCTTAGTTCCAATATGGAACTTTTATACATACACTGCCTACCTGCTCTTTTTGGGCTTTGCCGTTGTTAGATATTCATTTTACATAATTAAAGCATCTGAAGGACATTCTGGACTGCTTATTAAAGAGGTCGAGACTCAAACTCAGAAAAAGTTGCAATTATCACATTTGAATTTAGACAACCCATAATTTTTATAATAAGTATTATTAAAATCTTAAAAGATTTGCTTAAATAAGTACGGAGTAATGGTCAATTATAATTTTTTCAAAACAAACTAATGTTTCCTACGCATAAGCTTAGCTATTTTAGCAGAAAGATTATAATTTCAACTAATTAATATTCTGTTGTAGACCTTGAAAAGTACAGTTTTGACGCATTGTAAAAAGAATATACAAACTTTACAAAATGATACATACGGAAACAAAGATTAAGGTCGGACGAACTCTATTGAGATTTTTTAAGATTAGTATGACATTGGAGTTTCAAAAATTAACTTAAGTTATTTTACTTTGTATTAAAGCAGTTTTATGATTTTTTTACTGTCACAAAGGAATAAACCACGTCTAATCGTTGCCGTAAATAGTATATTAATAAATCTATATAACAACCTATCTTAGGAAAAATTACAGCCAAAATCATTAATTTTTTGTTTGTGTAATAACCACAAAGAAAATAAATCTTTATTTCAATTTTATAACGTTTCTAAAAAAGGTTCCCCAAACAGTATTTTAAAAATAGGTAATTTAGTGGATATTATAATATATAAATACTTTAATCACTGTACAGTGTTTAAATAAATAAAATTGTATTATTCTTACAAAGTAAAAAAAAATACTTTGGCGCTTTAATAAATTAAAAGTTAAATGTGATTGTTATTGTTAATTGTTGTTATTATTTTATCGCTATATTTATATTGGTAGGTAACGATTTGATATCATTGAACTTATGATCCGTCCTCACTTACGTTAAAATCGAATTCCGAAGTACCCTTATTTTGTTTTTTTTTTCGTCTACTATGTATATTCTATGTAACAAATTAACATAATATTTATAATATGTATGCTTGTTCTTCTAAATTAAATAATATTATATAATTAGCTGAGCCCACGGCTTTAACCATGTAAACTTCTTTTCACGTTTTTTTTTATATTTTAAGAGTTATTTTGCTAGATTGAGGATCGGAGATCGGAATCGGGAGATTGATATTTTGTTACCAGTAACAAAAAAGAACATTCCACTAATGTATATGTGGTTCTTGAGCCAAATTGATTAAATGACCCAAATTTTTATAGTGCCATAAAAGATCAATATCCACTATGTACAATCAAGTAATTCAAAAATTAGGCGGGTTTTACCACACAAAAAACAGTAGATATGCATTAGTGTTGTTTTTATATGGTAGTCCTTATCTTAATTAATCAATGAAATATCGAATTTTTGCTTTTATATAATATTATATATTCGTTTAAATTTATCCGACTGCAGCGTTGTGGTAAGTGTGGGTAATGATTTCCTTTGGAGTTTTAATCAAAGGAAATAATGGAAACGAAACATCTTCTACGATAATAATTTCTTTATTAAATTCCTTGTAAGAAATCATAACCTACAAGCTATTTTTGAAAGACTAGCTGTTGGCCGCGACTCCGTCCGCGTGGAAAACTTTGACCCCCCCTTCCCACCTTATAACTTTTTTTCCAGTCAAAAAGTAGCCTACTTTTTATCTAGATCATCTGTGCACCGAATTTCATAACAATGGGTTCAGCGGTTTGGCCGTGAAAGCGTTAAATTATAAAAAGTTTCAACCCCTCGCGCAACCTTTTGGGGGTTGATTTAAAAAAAAAGTAGCCTATGTCCTTCTTCAGGCTCTAAACCATCAGCTGTGTACCCAATTTCGTTCTAATCGGTTCAGTAGTTTTAGCGTGATGGAAAGACAGACAGACAGAGTTAATTTCGCATTTATAATATTAGTATGGAACTATGGATTACAGAAAGCACAGGCAGAAGACACATGAAAACGTATAATTACAAGTTAAAAGACACCTTACCTCTTGAGACCAACTCGTGCTTAGCCAATTTTTGTACTAGAATATTTTGTCGACACTAACCACAAATTATAATATTATTAACAATTATCACTATGACTTAATAAAATAGATATAACAAATTTAAACTACTCCAAGTAACTCGTAATATGTCAACAACGAGATATTTTTTTAAATCTACCCTTGCTAACTTTCGACAAACGAATTCGTCAAAGAAAAAACGGTACATCAATTTATTACGCAGCGCGTGTCAGTTGCAAGAAAAAGTCCTACAAAAACAAGCTTGTAATTTACAAAGGCTTAATTATATCGAAGATAATATTATAGTATATGAAAAAATCCGTTCACGCTGTCAAGTATTAGTAACACCGGTAACCGGTTGAGCACAATGTCAGCCTGAAGGTTTGATAAAGCGTATTCACTTAGATGATATAAAGCATTTACTCCTCAACCCGTGCACCGGTGATTTGGCTCAAACATTTCGTAACCATGATTGTGAGAAGAGAATCGTACCTCGTTCTGTTGTGTGTGATTGCCTCTAGCTACGCGAAATTAGCCCGTAAGTATCAAAAGTTGTTATATATGCGTCAACAAATGTCCTTTAAAGTTACCTTCATACTATCACCAGTTCCACATGTTATTTTTTCTCTCTCATGACTATATTAATAAATATAATAAATTTACATTTTACACATAATATAGTATCATCTTGTTGACAAAGCATTTGTATAAAAAGAAATACTAGTGTTTCATTGTAAAAAAGTAAAAAAAATATTCTCCACTTATTGTTAAGAATGCAAACTTGATTTTAAGTTTATTTTCTGTTTGAATTTCAAGACAGTTAGCTTTGGATTAAAAAAAGTATTGATTGAGGTAATTTTTTTTCTTGCTTGTTTAATATCCTTAGCTTTCACTAACATTACATAACAAGTACATACATTATATAAATAGTAATTAACTATCTTCTATCTCTTTGTATTCTGAAATAAGAGCTTTATTATTAACATTTATTGATAATTAAAAGTACGGGTAATAAAGATTATAATTTACATTAAATATTCCGTTATTGAAAAGGCTTGAACAGAAAAAATGCTTTTATTACAAATTAATATGTTTGCAAAACATTTTTTATGCTTTTTATTAAATACATAATATTAACGTTTGATGTACACGCTAAGTTATTTGCATAATTGGCCTGATAACATTGACGGTAATTTGATATACTATTTAATTTTATTCATATTTTAAAATGTTTTTATATTTTCTGATTTTATTTCTTATAACACGACACATAATGGTCAGTTTAAGAGGAAACATATTGGACTTTAATGATTTATTAACTTGTTTTCCTTTTAATTAAGAAGATACGCAAAAGTTCAATCTTGTAATATATTAATATACGGAGGTAAACATATTTTACTTATTTCGTTAATCATAATTTTGCTCGTAAATTATTATACGTAAATCTATAATACTCATTTACCCGTAATCATCAAGGAATTTAACGTTCTTTAAATAAATTGAATATTGATTGACTAACAGGAAAATTGAAGGTTTTTAATTCGCACTCATCGGACTTTGAAAATATGCTAATGAAGATGAATATTTTCCAGATAAAAAGGGAAACTTTCTTTTAGCACACTTCGTTTCATACTTTGAAAATTTTTATTAGAAGTATTGTAATAATTTTAAACCCTTTTTCATCTTAATAAAGAGCCTATAAACATACATTTATCTTAGTTCATTAAGTCATCTTATTAAGGAAAATAAGTACTAGTTTAAAAACGAAAGCGATTCATAATAATATACATTATAATAGGTATTTAGTATGAGTGATTTTACTCTATTTCCTTTTATTTATTTGTAGAATATGTTTATCATCCTTATTTAGTGTTAACTTAAACATAATCTGGCTATTTCGAGCCTTTATAAGGATTCAAAATAGAAGCGTAAAATGTAAAATCTAGTTTTGCAAAATATGTCAAATTTTTTATACAATAATTATACAAATAACCAAAATAAATAGATAAAATAAATTTGTATTTTGGATTGTCAACTGCATCGTATATTTAAAAACAAAACACCTTTCAAACACGCATTTAAATATTGTTATTAAGATAAAATAACAAAACTACAATCGGTTTCGATAAAGCCAAACGACCAAGATTAACAAATTTTTTGCATATATTTATTATCATATTATTAATAAACTAGCGACCCGTTCCGGCTTGGCTCGCTTAAGTAAGCACGGTGTGTAAATTTAATTCAAAATCAGTTCAGTAGTTAAGGAGTCAACCGCATACAAAAAGTGCGACACGTAATTTATATATATGTATATTAAGAAGATATACCATAATTGAGTATGTTTTAGCTAATGTTCATCACTCTTGATGTTTGTGCAAACGGAAATAGGTATAAAGGCCAATATTTATCTAAGACCTAGGAATTACAAACATAAAATATGTCGATAATCATCAGTTAGTAATAATATTTGCCAATATAATTTTAATATAACAATGCAAAAGCTTTATACAGAAACTTTAAAATACTCAAATTGTAAGCGCAGAATATCAAGACGAATAAACTCATTACTTTATGATCTTAAAGCCTTAAATAATATCACACATATTATGATTGTATCTATAATTAATAATACCTCATACGAATAACGCCAAGGTAAACTAAATAATGTTTTTTGCAAACAAACTGTTGATAAATAACAATCACACATTTCTGCCAGTCTACCAGTAGTCTGTAGTCTTATGTTTAAACATAGAATTAACATTGTAGACAATTCAGTTAAAAACGTAAAAGATATTCGCGTATACCCGCTAATTGCCCGATTGTGTAATCAATTCTTTTTGTTTAGATTAAGTATTTTATGTTGCTTAATTATAGTTAGGAGGAAGTTTGTATATAGTTAAACAAGTTTGCCGGACGGTTTATAGCTCAAAACAAAAAATAACCATTTTTAATTGGAAAACTAAATGTAAATTTGTCTTATAAACGTCAGAACTGGACGACTGTGAAATTGGGCAACATGGAGCGCATCAAATTCAAAATGATAAAAAAAAATCACCAAAATCGTGATTGGTTTGCCGAATCGACAGTTTTGCATTAACAAAAATAGACGTATAACGCATAGACTTATAGTCTCTTAATATTTCTGTTTTAATAAATACTAACAAATAAAAAAAAAACGCATCCTATAAAGTTAGTAGAGCCATGCTCGCCCAGGGCAGTAGCACCATCCCACAGAAATCCGACGTCATTGAGAGCAGCAACGAAGACCCATTTTTCTTTTTAAGTTCTTCTTTGTTTCATTATTTATTCTCTTTTGTCGGAAATCACTTTCATATTATCCCAATCAAATACTGGCAACACATTCGTCAGGCACTTGCTTTGCTTCTGTACATGAGCTGGGTTGGTCGCATACCATCAAGCAAATCGTTTGAAAACTATGGTATTAATTATTCGTACATTAAACATTAATTATTGTTGCTGACACTATAGTGGATATAATTGCGTCCACGAGCTAAAGATCAATAAGAAGATTGTTTCTGTTACTAAGGTTACCTTTTATGGCACGTGCTTCTTTGCAAGGCTTTTTACACTTATTTCATAATTGAAGTCAGCTGTCAATTATGATTTTACGCATATCTAGATAAAAACATGTTATATTGTATAAACAATGTTATAATTGATGAAACCGAATGAGTTAAAACAAAAAAAGAAATATATTATGCTATATGAAGATCTTAAAAAAAAACACCCCCATTCTGTATTTTATTTTATGTTTAAATAGTTTGCAATTTATCAAGAAATAATAGTGGACAATATAATTATTAAACATAAAAATTCTTATTATTAAATTTACTCATGGTATTGTAATAGTTCATTTTGTATAGGTATAATATAGAAATTTAAAGTCACGAAACTTTGTGAGGCTTTAACTACTAAAAACGTCTTAAAGAAGGAGAAATTAAAAATAATAGCATTGATCTAAATAAGAGTTAAATTTGTGTATTTCAAGACAGGATATTGGAAGTCCTTTACTGTCAAAGGATCATATATCCCATACATACAGTTTAACCTATATATTATAATGAACGATAATTATACATAATAAAACTATGTATAATTGTTAAACAAATTACGGTAAATTACACTCCAATGTTAGCAATTTTAACAACAATCGTACAAGGACACAAATGTGCTACAATATACATGCTTAATTATTACTTACATAGTAACGCTTTGCGTGTCTAATCACATATACAATGATAAAAAAATAATATAGTAACTTTAATTTAACCTATAATGTTGATATAAAACATAATAACTGACTTGTGCTATTGTGGATGTAAGCTAACTCCATACCATACTGTATTAAAATCACTCGATCCGTTAAGATGTTAAGAAATAACAAACATACACATTCATAAATTTTCCTGTATAATTTTTCGAGTTAAAAAGTAGCCTATGTTTTATCTCAGGCTTTTGACCATCTGTGTACTAAATTTCATTACAATCGGTTCACTAGTTTTGGCGTGAAAGAGTAACAGATAGACAGACAAACAGATAGACCGACAGACAGATAGACGGAGAGACAGACAGACAGACAGAGTTACTTTCGCAATTATAATACTAGTAATAATGAATATTACAGTAGTTAAGATTAAATATGCCTGTCTTTAGACCTTAGAGAATTCTTTATCAAAGTTCTTATACTGTTCAATAAAATTCCCTAGCGTAAACAATCTAAAAATATCTTAAATAAAGAGCTTTGAAATGTTTTAGTTTAAAGAATTTATGGAATGAAGTCTTCTTTGAACACTTACAGGCGCGATTTGAAAATGACTAATGCAATATGTTTTGTTGTTAAAAACAAATAAATTGGCGTTAACATTTCTAAGACTAGATTTCTAATAAATTTAAGTACTGTTTGTTTAGACTTGGTGCATTCCAAAATACCTATATTTTGTAGCTAATAACTATAATTCATTTCTACTGGCAATAACTCAATATAAGAAAATGAACACATGATGGAAATCTCATTATCTAAGATAGATTCGTTATTGTATTTACATATTGCGATCGAAATATTATTACGAATCATCGCCCGACGAATGGAATTCATCTTAAGCATTCTGTTTAGAACAAAAGCATTATATCATATTTGCTAGCTTGTATTCACATATATAATATTTTTATCTGTATATTTATAGGTATATGCTGTGACTACGTTTCATTTTATTCCACATAATATTTATAAATTAATAATGTTGCTCTCTATAAAACATATTGTTCTTACAACTAAACTTACTTTAAAGCATTTTCCTAAAAATTTTATTAAATTGTGAAAAGTACATCAAACAAAATATTTAAACCACGATTTTATCAAAATCAAAGGAAGACTTTAAAAGACTATTTTCTCCTAAAACTATCAATTTTTATATGAACATTTTATATTATTTGTACAATATCTATTTATATTAAAGTAATAGTAAATTTGTTAACTTTGTATGCTTAGTAATATATAAATAAAGATTGACATTATATAACTTTCAGCGGACTTCATCCACCCTTGCAATGAGACGTCCAGGGAGTGTTTGGTGAAAGCGGTCCAAGATGCTATACCAGAATTTGTTAAAGGAATTCCTAATCTCGGGGTACCCTCTCTAGATCCCTTCGTCATTGAGAAACTTTCTATACCCTTGAATGGACTGAAAGTAACATTCTATCAAGGCAAAGTGACTGGCTTCAGAAAGTGCATTGTTGACAATGTTATGTAAGTATTTTTCTCTTCCTGTTTACATTGCTTCTTGCCTTGAATATCTTAACGTATAAAGATTACTTAATTATCATTATACGTTGTACATCCATATGTATTTTAAGATAAGTGAACGTGTTTTATTTTTAAAAAGACCAAAGATATGTGGGAACATCGGGGCCTATTTTTCCTTTGCCATTTTATAGTTTCTCAAACGCCGACAAAACAGCTTTGAGACTGTTATGGGTAAAAGAGGTTGCCATCAAGCAACGCATAAAAAATCATTAAGTTATTATTTAATATTTTTCTTAACGTTAATAATTATAGTGGAATTGGCAAAAACACTTCAAGATTTAAAATAGCTCAATTAAAGATGGGCAAAAGGGTGAAGTTATTTGTAATGAAACCTTTATTAAGTGATAGAGGTCCTGCTGACTACATGAGGTTTTTAACTGCAAAACTTTTAATGGTTTGCTCGTCAAGGCTTAACTAATTAAACAAATATATTACAGTCCTTCGCTAAGACGGCTGATAAAATTTTCTTCGTACCTAACTACTATCTCGTCGCTAATTAAATCAATCTTAAAAGCTTTTGTGGGATGTTACTGTGGAAGTTTTACGAAGATAAATAGTTCATACTGTTCTCGAGGCCTGAGATGTAATGGAGGCATACATTTTACATTCTGTAGATATCTTTATATATGCATAAAATTGTGATTTAGTATTAAAATATGCATGCTTATATTTTTCAAATCTCAGTCCGGTTTTAATATTGTAATATTTTTTCTGGTGATATAAATAGCACCTCCAAATATGTCTTACTCAATATAATTTTAGAACTATTTTACAGATTATTTTGCTAATTATAAAGAATTTGTAATATCACCAATACTTCCTTACAATGTTTATATTTATAATACTAGCTAGCCATGCCCCGTGGTTTTATCCGCTTATATGCATGTATTATACACATAAACCTTCCTCTTAAAGTAGCATCAGCAAGCATCTGATAAAAAACCGGATAAAGTCGGTTGCGTAGATCAAAAGATTTAAGCATACATAGGGACAGAAAGGCGAAAACGATTTGTTTTAAACTATGTTTTATATTATAGTATATAGACAAATAACAAACTGATATAGACATATACCAAATTCAAATTAAGCTGGCCCCATACTTTGGTTTTATAATGATTAATGTTATCGTCCCGGTTATTCATTGTTTATTTTAACTTGTTTTCAGTTCCGAGTTAGAAAAACGCCATTTTGTTTTGGAATTCCATTGTAATTTAACGATCAAGGGACAATATGACGCCGTCGGGAAAATACTTCTGTTCCCTATCAACGGAGAGGGTGATGCCAAAGTTAAACTGAGTAAGTGTTTTTTTTTCTAACTTCTTCTTTGTAATAATAAAGCATCTTTAATCACAATGTAAGTCAAAATGCAAATTAATTTTTTCACAGAATTTGTTTAATTTTTAATGATTGCAACTTTTTTTATTGTGTGTTAAGTAAAATAACATTTCTTCATGTTAGAGAAATTGCAAATTTAATAAATTGCGAACTTAGATAATATAACTAATTTTATCTAGGTAATTTTTTTTTTTTCATTTAAAAACTACACAAAATTAGTTTAAAACGTTTAAGTGAAATATTGTTTGAAAATATGCAACAACATCTTTGACCTTTTAAAACCTTGTATATTTTAATAACTTGTTACGTTAATGAATGGCAGTAAATAATAGATAATTTTTTTGCAGCCAACCTAAGAATGAAAGTGGATATAAACACAAAATACACAAAGGATAGCCAAGGAAGGAATCATTTCGGCTTAAAGGACTATAAATATAGTTTCGATTACGGTGACAGGGTCTGGTTCGACTTGAAAAATTTGTTTAAGGAGAGCAAAGAACTAAGTGAGTTTTGATAATATATTTCACTTAGTATAATCCTTTCTAATAATATATTACAAATATGAAATACATTCTGTGTTAGTCACACGACTCATAAGTTACTCTTGATCGATGATTTAAGCCTTAATTATTAAATCGATTTTGATGAAGATTTGGTACTTACATAATTTAAAGACTTTAGACCTTGCCTACCTTTTATTGCAGTACCTATAATGTGTTTAAGAGTTTTCTAATAACGGGAAAAATTGAATAGGTTCAAATCGAGTGAAAATTCAGTTTTAATTCAATGTGTTACATGTATAATGTATTTTGTATGAAAAATTAAATCGATTGTTAAGAATGGCTTAGTATAAATAATATTTGAACACTACATCGCAAACATGAGTATGAAAATCAATACGACAAATGGTTTACGAAAAAATCTCCGCATATACCATATGAAGACAATTACAATTAGCTCTTGAGATTTTAGCTTTCTATATTAGGTACCTACCTAATATGCCTAGTACCTACTAGGCATAATTCAAATTGATATTACAAAGAAACGCCTTCACTTTAGGCGCGATAAAATTACCTTATAAAAGCTTTAATAGATTCATATCTTAAAACGTATTTAATAAAGTCACAACAGACGGGTCTGTGTGGCTCATAATATAATTATAAGGGTGTCGACAGAGGGCACCTCGAAAATTAATTATGCATGTCAAACGCCGCATACATAAAAATAATTAACGAGAATCTTAAGTTCTTAACGCGTTATTTATTTTATGAATATTCTTTGGCAAAATTACTCAGAGAGATTTCTTTAGTAAAAGACGATTTTAAGCATGTTTTTATTATAAGTCTGATACGATATCGATGTGTAAAAGTTTTAATTTATTGTAAAATTATTTTAAAGTTTTTCTATGAAAAAGTAACAAACGTAAAAAATATCCTTGAAAATTTCCCATCTCTCTTTTTCTTTTATAAAAACCATTTATTGTAGTAATTTTAATTAGGTACAATACATACTTATTTACTGCTTCATTGTACAAATAATACAGCTGGTTAGTGAAATAGTTCCATAACACTAGATTACAGCTACCCCAACAAGTACACGATCTTTAGCTAGTTTTTTTATATATCTTTCATATTGCTTTTCATAGGTGACACAGTGCTAAATTTCCTCAATGAAAACTGGAAAACAGTAGCTGAAGAATTTGGAAAGCCCATAGTGGATTACGCTGTGGACCTAGCTATAAGAACTATAGAGAAATTCTTCGTCGAAGTACCTTATGAGGAGCTCATTAACGTACCTTTACCACAAAACTGAATTCCCCTTCTGTGATGTAAATAATTTTAAAGTACTGGAACCAAAGCCAGGATTGATTGACTTATTATTGTATATAAATTAAATAAAATATTTAAAGTTATTTTATTTTTGTTATGGTTAAATAAAGTTGATAGAAACATTTAAAACATAATTAGAAATGTATAAATAGCATATTGCTTCTTATTTGGTAGAACCGTTAGGTCGAATTGGTAGTTGGTACAGATTACTATATAGTGGCAACACTCCGCCAACGAAATTTGGCTACGAATTTTGCATCTCGATATTATTTTCGTCTGGTAATTTTGTGCTATTTTCTGCCTATGTGTATCTATATCTAAGAATGAGAAATGACTCAATTTATAATATCCTACTTTCCTCCTTAAAAAAATACATTCCTACTTAAATCATTCTTAATTGAAGGAACCTTCCCACTTTAGAAAATTGAAATATCACTTTAAGCCGCCATAAAAGATATACAAATTACATACCTCTCTTAAACGTAATTCGAAAAGATATAGAGAATTCTAGAAAGATCTTTATTTAAGTTTGTCCTCGACAACCCTCGAGTCGCGGTCGCGGCCAACAACTTCATTTAATCGGTATTTCAATTTAACTCGTCTAGCATTCAAAATCTTATGAATTTATATTTTGGAATATTTCAATATTAAAATTAATTACTTTTACACCATTAGCAAGACCCATTGGAATATTTTACGCAAATTTTTATAGCGATTCTATTTCGAATATTTACAAAAACTATTTGTTTTAAGGGAGTTTCGAAACATATTTAATTTTATTGTATTTGAAAGATTAATGCCGGAATACTGAAACGCAACTTAAATTTAAGTACAACTTAAACCGGTATTCGGTAAAATTTACGAGTCTTAAGGCGTGCTTCAATTTAATTTGCGTATGAGTCTTTGGCCGTAAGATATTTAAAGAAAAAATTTTTCCCAACATAATAAAAAAAACGATTAAAAATGCCATCCGCATCAGTATTATACAGTTAAGAGAGGTCACTCGTACAAAGTAAGATATTATCACTTGAATAGAAATCTCGAACTTGTAAGATCGTAGAACACCACTCGTATATTTCATCGCCTCTCGTAAAAGTACCGAAACGCTCTAAGAATCTGCCGAAATAATATATCTTGTATCTATGACAATTTGTCACAGTTGGCAAGGACAGAAGTCCCGCCCTTTCCAAGTCTTTGTCAATCCGACATTCACATACATTTACGGTGTGTACATATCGTCGTGTTGGATAATTGTGATTGTAACGAACTAGGCTTAGCCCGCGGTTTCGCTCGTGATTTCTTGACGATAGAAAATTTATTAATTGCTTGTCTTATCCCTTTCTGTCAACGTTAAAAACTAAATATACTATGTAATATATGTAACTAAAATAAATGAAATGTTTTGAATATAAATGATTGGATCTTTTCTTTGTATGTAGGATGTAAGAATTGGAGTTCCTAAAAATAAGTAAGAAGGTAACATAATTAATATGTTTGTGTTTAATTCTGAAACGTATCAACTTTATTAACATTTTAAAATACATACGGAGATGATTCACTATAGTCAGATAGATCTTCATTTATGTATCGAAATGAAATTACGCGGTACTATAAATATGTTACGTTCACAATTCTTCTTTTTTGTATTATTAATTATATTACGTATTACATATATTATATACTACATAGAATATGCACGTATAACTCGAATACATAATTAGTTCTGCGTTCCAAAGCAAGAAGATATCCATCACCAATATTATGCAAATCTCTTATCTCACAGTGCAATATAATTTCGTATCACGTATCAACCAGTAGCTAGTAATAACTGTAGGATTATTAATAGAGGTGAACACCATGACTTTTGACCCAGCAATTATGTCGTAAATAAATTACAAAATTGCCCGTAATATAATATTTTTATGAAATATTGATTCTATATGATACATTGTATGTTGATATATTTTAGTATTATAGGGATTTTTTTTCGTTTAAATTCTGTATGCATTTCATTCGATCATTATCTATTAAGTAGATATTTCCTGCGGTTTTAAATTTATGTTTATACATATTATATATTTTATACCTTACAAGCTCTGTCCGAAGTTGTTTTTTTTAATATGATACTATTTGTTTTTGTTTGTGATTGTAACATAAATGAAAAAATAAATCCTAGCAAGACGTACTCATACTCACTGTAAAATTTAAATTACAGGCGCTAGAAATTAGCAACGTTGCCACATGGCAAATATTTAATGCCAAATTTTATAATTATATGTAATGTTTTTAGACACCCCTGCCAGGAGTTGGGCTATATCGCAAAGTTCCGGGTAGCACTGCATTAGCTATGGGCTGGCGTTTGTCTTATCATCAGGAGTGCGTCCAGCTCGTCCCCCCTCTTCATATTATAAAAAAAAAATTCAGTCAGTTTAAAAATAATAATTGGCACACACAATTAAACGTTTTTAGGTACAAATAAATTTCGGTGCTAAACAATGAAAATTATTGTTGAATACCTACCTAATAAAAAAACTTTTTTTTAGAATTTTCTAAATACACCCCATATAAAGTGAATTATTTAGAACTGACTTTATTGTAAACTATAAAGTACAAAACCTTTCGATTGATCAATATACATTGATCGCGTGAAGCCTCAGTAAGAAGATTATGACGTTGTTGTCGATGGACGTAAGATTGTTATAAATATGAAACTTTGTTATATTATATTTAGCCTCGTTTTATGTCTATATGAAGACTGTCTATCGTCATGTGGTAGGATTACTTAAAGCAATTCGTGGACGGATAAATATCTACAGTTTATAGATATGACGTTTCATTACAATAAATTGGATAGATGTTAGCCTACCATAAAGATTTTTTTATGTAATTTAGACGACAAACCAGCGGGTGATTCACCTGATGGAAAGTGGTCATCGCCGCCCATGAAAACGTAGGTTGCCGGCCCTTTAGAAAAATGTATGCGTGTTTGAGGTTGTGTTTATTTAAATTTATTAAACAAAATATGATTAAGACGACAACAAATACCCTGGGTCCGAAAGGACGATCCAATTAGGCATAAAGCCTGTGTTTCGAAGTGTGTTTCTGTGTTGAAGAATCTTGATTTTGTACTAATACAAACAAAGAAACAAAAGAATAGCTCAAATGGTACGTAGCTGTTGTAAGAGTATCTTTAGCCTGCTACATTTTTAATATTACATTAAGAACTTTTATTTTAAGAGCTCTTCATTAAGGATTAACTCAGAATTCTAGAATATTCTAGAAAAACACATACTACGTGATTGCGCGTTGGATTATATTAAAACATCATTAAACGTTTTTATGGAGGAAGTTGTATTTTAAAGCGTGTATATTCCCAGTTCCCAAGTCATTATCTCGTACATATTCAACGGAATATTCAGTACCCATTCGTAAGTATTGAACGAGTGCACACATAGGAATCCCGGTACTTTAAATCACTCGATATGTAGAACATATTTTTCACATTGCATGTTAGCTTGAAATCAGTTCAAGATTGCTATCGGAATAAGTTTCGGTCAGGTATTCTGAAAGTGTATTTAGTTAGCAATTCTTTTTGTGGAAATGCTATTTGGCTATTTTATATGACACTAGCGATCTGTTTCCGCTTTATATGCATATATTATGCATGCATTATATTCAGTGGTAGACAGATATTTAGACACATTACGTCAGTAGTACTACGTCGTACAGTCGTTTGTATTTCAAAATTAAACAATAAATGCAACAACACTATGATCAACTAATGGAGAACCCAGCTCTATTAATATAAAAAGCTAATTCTATCACATTATACGTATATGGGTACTTGTGTGGCTTCTAACAGTTTCATGGAATTACGGGTCCTCGCACTCGTACTAATGTAACGTGTTTTTTCTTCATAGAAGCGTGTTGTATAAAACTTAATACATATTTGAAAGCGGTTAATCTATATTGAAAACTTGAAGTTTAACATAAGAATTTTATATGTGCTTAAGTCATGATAATATAATTATGTGGTAATTAATGTAACAATACACGGCCTCACAAAATATGAATAACGCAGCCCAGACTCATTTACTTATTTTACGGCATTAAAAATCCATGTCTAGTAGAGCTTAATTGTACAGTCATCATATAACTATGTCTCATATGTCAGTAGAAGTGCTTTAATTTCACGTTCAAAACCGATGTAATATATAATGTAAGTATCTTAAAGTCATGGAATTTCCTACTGAACAAAACATTTATCGTATTCTTAACATACAATTAGCAGACAAGCAACGGTAGCCTAAGCTAATAATATATTAATTCGATTAAGAAATCAATGTCACACTACGCGTGGAAAGATTTAACTGAATTAGTCACATTAGTTGACATAACAATGCACTTAAACTAATAGCTTTTACAACTAAATACATGATATAATACTTTGATAATTGGATTATTGAAATCAGTGTGCTTGGATTGATCTCTTGACGTGCTTTACGGAGTTCAGAGATAAGTACCATGTAATGGAATATGAAGGGATCCCTTAAAGTGACGCATTAGGGATAGTTATCCTCTCACTGTAGAATGCTTCAGTATCGGTGGGGTTTTAATCTTCTATAGAGCTGCCACCTTCAAGCATAATACGCATACATCTGAGGTGGATCTGTAAAAGGAATTCCCCTTAAGTTGGTTTATTTTTATATTAGTAGCAAATAGACAAATTGTTCAGAGTTATACTACCTAATAAAAATTTAGTTTATTTTAAAACAGACAATTTGATACTCAAAGCTTCTACTGAGAGAATCCTCATCTTAGGTATCTTCATCGCATTGATGTCTCACCCTTTCGCGTTCAAAACTAAATTGCTATCGGGAATATAATGCTTGGGCGTTAATTTAACAATGTTCGCAAATCGGCTACTCCAGCAGAGCATTCTCATTCGATCAACGTCCCACTTAATGAGACACACGTGAACCAATCTCCGACATGATGCCTTTTCATACGACGTATATTTTTCTAAAGAACCAAGGATATTATCTAGTCAACGTCTGATGCAGTTTGTGAACGCGAGCATTACTAACCGAAATGATGCTTGTAACGGAAATAATTTTTACTTTTTATTAACTATGTAATTTTGAACTCAACCAAACTGCTTTTGCTAAAGAATATTACGAAAGAATGAAGTGGGCATAATTTGATGAATCTGTCTATACTTATTTTTTAAATAATATTTTTATAATTAAAAGACCCAAATTTTCACGCACAATTTAGCATTCAAATCAAAATTATCTTTCAAACAAACTCAGCTAGTAGGTAGGTATATTTTCTAGGTATTTATAACGTTGGCCTGTTTCAGACTGAAGTTGAAATCTAATATGAAGAACGTATGAACATTATTATTTCGCTAGGTGCATACTGGTGTAATATAATTACAGCGGGATGAAGACGACACTTGTTCGAGTTAGCGAAACTTGAACAAGTTTGGTCTCAAGTTTCAATAACATTGGTTTAACTTACCTGCAGCTTATACAGTTATTGTATGTGAAACGTTACGATGTTCGTTAAAAGGGGTAAGGGCTATACGTTTTATATATAATTTAAAACCTAGGGACTCATTGCGAGACCATTTAAAAGAAATTGGCATCTTTGACTTTCACTTTGAAATTTATTTTCGCTATTAAAGTCATTCATATAACATTTTTCTTCTTCTATTTTATGAAGACGGTACACGTGTGTGATGTAACTCTCGCTATAAAAACAGTGCTATTTGAAAGTACGTCTTTATCTATTGGTAGGTATATATTATGAAAACAAATCTAAATGAAGAATAAATAAAGTCTTATTAGCATTTTTGTTTTATTTGATTCCGCTTATCTCTAGAACTACATTAGAATATAAAAAAATATATCTACGTATATTAATAGGGAATGTTTAAGAATGTTAAATACGGGTAGTAAGACAATAATTGACGTTCATGTGTTGAATCGTAGTGAAATAAAAAATCAACAAAATCGTTGTTAGATAAAATAGATATTGTCACTTCTTAATATCAGATTGTGATTTTTTTATGACTGTTCTTTAATATTATAACACAAAAAAAGTTAAACAAGATCACATTTTTGCGTAAGAACATTGAACAATGTTACAAAAATTATATTATCGTTCAAAGCTTTGCCATTAAGGTTTGTTAGAATGAACAAAAAATGCTTAATTTTCAGTCCTATTAAAACAAATGAAGTTTAGTATGATGAAGTATACTAATTTGATGACCATATATTCATATTATAAAACTTACGTTACAAATAGTATAATCTTTTTTTTATCTTTTGTTTCTATAAAGCCAAGTCGAAAACTTTTTTTGTATAAAATTAATGCCTTAAAATATTATGAATTGAAAGTACAGATAGCATAAAACATTTATCGCGAAATAAGAGCCGCACACCGCGCCTTATTCATTAAAGTGAAACTAAGTTTATTTCAACGTAGCAAATGCTTTCATTAAAACTAAAGTCTTGCATAATAGTAACGTGAGGGCAAACATTATTTGTGATAATTGCTCGTGACACTTTCAGTTAGTCTCTTAAATGCTTAAATAGTGAGAGTTGAAAATTTTTCTTTTTAGACCTTACCCGTTTGCTGTATGAAGGTAAGCGATGGCTTTTTATTTATTTTATAGTTTTTTTTTTTATATGATAGGGGGCAAACGAGCAGGCGCGTCACCTGATGTAAAGTGATCAGCGCCGCCCACGAGCACTCGCGTTGTCACGAGTGTGTTGCCGGCCTTTTAAGGCCGCTTTTATACCGCTGTTTTGACTTTTTTGCCCGGTTTTTTTTAGTTCTCCTGATGGTAAACGATCACCTTCGTCTATAACAAAGTAAGGGAATTTTTTGATGGCCTTCGAAATGGAAAACGGAAAACGTTTATTCTACGGGGGATTTAAGGGAAGGAAAAATGAGGGTGGGAAAGGAATAATGGGCGTTCGCCGCTGCTAAGTATTAAAGAAAACGCAACGATATCTTTAATTATACTACAGACAAAACTTGGTGTGTACCAATGAACATTATGACGTTCTGTTTCAGGAGTTAAACTCAATTATAGACGCTAAAGTTTAAACTTTTGTATTATTTAACATCCATATAAATGTCACAAAGTTCCAGATGGAACATATGCCCAATTACCGTACATCACCTCTGCTGTAGGTACTCCTGTTTCACCTCAAACGACGGCAAACAACAAGCCACATAGAGCATTAAATTTAAATGAACAGTTATAGTTATATTTCACTTACGTCTGCGATATTGAACAACGTTTCCACACCGCCTGGAGTCTTAGAGTACTCTAATTAAGTCTGGTTTTCTACTATGTTTAACTTTCTAATTAGATTTTCGTGTGCGGTAAAGCGACTCCGTGTTTACCCCTTACATTTTGATGTGAACGTAATTGATTTTATTTTTTACGTAAAATGATATTTTATAATTTGAGTTATATTTTTTTTATCGAATATCTATACTAATATATAAAGCTGAAGAGTTTGTTTGTTTGTTTGAACGCGCTAATCTCAGGATCTACTGGTTCGAATTGGAAAATCCTTTTTTCATTGAATTGACCATTTATCGAGGAAGGCTTTAGGCTACATAACATCACGCTGCGACTAATAGGAGCGAAGATATAATGGAAAATATGGAAAAAACGGGGAACATTATTCATCTTTGAGGGCTTCTTCTTTCCTTTGCGTGCGCTGCGAAAACGGTACAAGATACAAAAATAATATGTATGAAAGAATTATTCCTCTTTAAATGATCTAAAAAATAGTCCACAATAGTATATGTCCATCTTCTAAGATTAACTCACTATAACATAATAATAGAAATAGATCCGACGGGGACGAAGTCGCGAGCAACAGCTAGTACTATATACTATTAGTTGGCTTTGTCATAAAATATTTCAGTATTAAGATGTGTTATAATTTTCAACGTGTAAGCTTTGGTAGTTAACCTCATTACTCTGCAAAGTATTTTATTATAATACTAACTGGCATAATGCGACTTCGTTCACGATGTGCTTGTACCTACTACCCGAAACTATATACCCTATAGTCCTACACCTATATTTTTTCGCTTAAAAAACATACTCGTCAATCCAAGAATATTTAAGATAAATAATTATTTAAATCGGTTCAGCTGTTATCGAGTTATGCGCTTACCAACACATTTTGCGATACATTTTATATAACAGATTAATTCAAGATAAACTTACATGAATAAATTCAGTTAACCGTTAAATAAATTTCTGTACTTAAAATTTTATCACTTTATTTTATTATTTGCAAATAAATACAGTTTAAAATACAGTTGGCTTTGGCTTTTAGAATGTGAAGAAGAGAATAAGAAAAAACAGTGTTGTGTTTTCAAGAGATTTATTGTCGTTGCATTGCGAAGCATTGTCCGTTTTAGCGTCGGCTTCTTTGAGTGCTTTGCATATTATTTTAAAACCATTGCATACAAGGACAAATAAAATTTTTATTTGAAACCCAAAACCCAACCTTGTATGTAAAATATTAAGAAAAGAAAATAATACGAAACCTATGAAAGATAAATCAAAAATAGTCTAGTTTACTATATATTATAATATTATATACAGTCGAATGAAGAAACCTCCTCTTTTTTGGCGTTTAAAGTTTTCAGTTAAAAAAACACAAATTTGTGAATTGTCTTAACGAAGTTATTCCTTCAGATAAAGTTATACGAAATATATTAAAGTTAGATTGTATTAAATTTCTCTCAGTAATATTTTTAATCAGCAATGAAAACCCATTACGAAATGTCATGAAATTGAAATTCACTCCATCATATCTCGGATATTAAAGGAAATCGCCCGTAAATCACTGGTCATTCCCAACTTAGAACTTAATTACTTTCAAACGGCAATTTGAATCTACTGATGCATAAATTACAGGAACTTCCTAATTCTACGGCCTCGTTCGCTTTAAGGAGATTAGTTGCGAATAATATAAGCTAATAATACAGGTCTACGAATATAAAATTTTAAGAATCGTTATATTCCACTACAAATCACTACACAGTATAAAACAAAGTCGCTTTCTCCGTCTCTTTATCTCTAAGTATGCTTAAATCTTTCCAACAACGGATCCTATCCTCATGCAGATTTTTAATAGATAGATCCAAGAGGAAGGTCACATACATGATGTAAAATACATACATAATTACATAATAATATATGCAAACGACGCCGGGGCGGGTCTCTAGTATAATATTTACTCATTACAATATGTCATCCCCACAGTTGCATATCGTTATTATCTGTATCTTCTTTTTTTATAGTTCCCTAGAAGTGATCACTCTTTAGTGATAAGATCGGCAGTTAGAAACAAGAGAGCATTATAAACTATTTTCTATTGCGTTTAATAAAATGAGAATGATATTTTTCTTACTTATGAATATAGTCGTCGTATTGCCGTTTATTTACTCCTTATTAATACCTTAAACTCATTTATTTCTTCTCTTACTAACTTCATCAGATTTATACTTTAACCTTTATAAAGCATTCTGCAATCGAACAGTGTTTCAATTTAAAAGTTTATACGTACTGTTTCACTTTGAACGGTGCTTGAAATTTAAATTGACGCAGGAAAAACGACAATTCTATTAGCACCAAATAGAATCATTCATTCCAACTATTATTGCAAAACACAATTTCATCTGCCACTTCTTTAACCAGCAAATAAAAAGCGACGACAACAAAATGATTACGGTAATTCCGTGTTTACCGCAGCCGTAAGCTTATTAAGCCTCTCTTAGATGCTAAATTGCTCAGATCTCCTGCAATTATGTCTAAAAGGTGTCTTGCAATGGCTTTTAAGCGCTGGCTACCTAAGAAGATGCAACGCGCCCTAGTTCCCGCGGTAATTAATAGAAATACGCTCTAACTGGGACGGATCTCGCAAATTATTTAGCCAGCGGGAATTTTTATAATATTAGCAACTTAAAAAGTCTCGCTTTAGAATGCCAATTGGAGGAAAATAGCTTAATTTAAATTATATAAATGTTACAAGTTTATCTTGAAGAAATCGCTCAATGAAATTAGGTCAATTTCAGAAAGAAAAATCAAATACAACTGTAGCTAAACTGTACTAACAGCTATACAACTAGGCTACATACAGTAGCACTTTATTCGATATAGTATTACAGAACAATTAGCTACTTTGAAAGCAGTTTCTACCATAAAAAACGGCAAAAAAGTAATTGATTTAGAAGTATTTTTTGTGTAATAATAATCGTTTCATTATACAATAAGGAACGCATAATCTAAATGGAAATTTAAGATCGCAAATACATCCAACATTGCGAGAAATTATTGAAATTCAATTAGGTAGACTCACGGGAAAAACGTTCATATTGAATAGTACATGAACTGCAAACATCGTGTTATTAACTTCACCTTTGCAGAAAAAGTAATACGTTCCTCATATACCAGTATGACCCATTTAAATATATTAAATTTATGTCCTTTGCACAACACGTACATTTATTGAGATCGGTCTAATAACATAGCATGAAATAATAACACAGCACAAATTATACGCATTGTATTTGGTATGTATCTAAAGCTATTTAAACTGAAGTTTAAAAATTTACTAATTAACAGTCGAATATCAAGCCTTTAGACATATTAAGGTGTCGTTTGAACAAATAATATTAAATGTTAGTGGCGCTTTTAGTACGCGTCTGGTGGCTCATGACACGTTACCCAGACCCACTGACCCGTTTTAAGCCAAGACCAGTCAATTTACCTTAAAAAATCTCGAAAATCTCGGGCCGAAAGAAAGCAGTGTGTTGACTTAACACACATACGCCTCCTAACGGGCGTGTGCTCTCATTTTCAGCCGCAAACGAAAAGACACTCTTAAGCCTTTTGACACCTTTTAAGTTAGGGCTACATTACTTTGTAAAGGGTTGGTTGTGACCTTCTAACGAATAGTGTTTGGGAAAGAATTTCCTGTAAGCGTTCTACAGTTTTACAATTTTTTCTTTCTGTAGATACTTTAATTGTTACTGCGTCTGTAAAAATTAGTGATATTTTGAATAATATACATTTAAATTATTATATTATTATTTCATATATAGCAGGTTAGTAACTCAGAACCACTGCATAAATTTTATATGAATAAGTAAGTAAAATAATCCATGAATGGGTTTTCACGCAGGTGCTACCGGGGGTCACAGCTAGTTGCGAATAATCGATAAATTCCACAGTGGTAGCATAGTATAATAACTCCCCCATACGAATGTTAGCTATAACAAATTGGTATTAATCACGTAGTTAAATTAAAAAAATAAGTTTTATGACAATGTAGGTATAAGCTTTACTTTTAGTGAAAATATATACAAACCTATTCATGTATTTTCACTTTTCAACCATTTCTAATTAGTTGTGTCTCCTAGTACAAGTATACTATATGTAAAATTTTTCGTCAATTACGTATGATAAGTACTTTAGTATAATAGATACTACATTATTTAAATTATAAGTACATACCTTTGCCTTCACTTGAAAGCGTTTCATCCACACTACTCTGTCCGTAATCCGGTAAGGCAGCGAAGTCGACATGATACGATTGTGCAACGCCGGGCAGACTGCTAAGTGCTCCAAATACCCTGTTCAATGCCCTACTCCAATACTTAGTTCATCATCGATAGTTGTCATGAAACGTCGCGAAGTGATGTAAGCAGTGAAATATGGCATAAAAATGACATCCACTATCATTTACATAATTTTACTAAATAGGATTGTGTCGCATGCCGTCCTTAATCCAGTGAATGATATAAACGCATTACGCGGCGCGATCGAATCTGATTTTTCTCGACGGGAAACAGCGTCAAGTTCAGAAACGACTCCCGCGGTGCCGCCCGGATACAATCTTGACGTCGCTCCTCCCACCGACCCGGACAAGACGTTACAAGTACGACAAGAAAATTTCCGAGCAATCCCGCCAATTTACTCGATTGAAAAAACGAACGCCGATGAAAAAACTGATGGAAACGTGGCAAATTTGCTTTCATCTCGCCAAGAAATATCTCCAGTGCAAATGGAAAAAGAAAATCACGATAAAAATAACACGTCTAAAGCCTCGCATTTAGTGTGGGATAATTGCTACGAGAGTACATACAGGGAGAACGTACAGGTCGATCCAAAAGTACATTACGATATGGAAAATGCGCATCATTTGGAAATCGAGAACGGTGCCATGTTGAGGAAGAGAGACTTTTTAGATAACAAAAGTTCACTTGCAGTTAAAACCTGGCTGGAAAAATATAACAACTTGAAAAATTCCATTACTGGTCGTAAATCTCAAACAACAACCACACCAGCCGTCGAAACGGTTCCGTCGGCTAAATCGACTACAGACTATTCGGAGGAGCCGTATATAGACATCGATACGATAGAAATGGATTCGGTTCAAATATATCCAATAACGAGAGATATTTTGAAGGATTACGAATACTCCGATCCTTATAATGTTACTCTTGACGTGCTCGTGACGGAAAATAACATCAAAGCTAGTTATACCGAAGATTGGTTTGGAGCGGAGGACAGCACGAAAATAAAATTTACTAGTATGCCTCAGACTCAAAACTATTTGATACCGAAATTCAAGCTTGAAGAGGGATTTCACCCTTTTAGTTTTATGTCGCAGTTTTTTTCGTTGATTTACCCCTTTGATTTTCCAGTTGGTAAGTAGTGCTTTATTTGTATTGTTACAGTTAAAGTCTCCAAAAAAAACAATGACACAGTGTCGTTATGAAAGTCCTAAAAATTACTCAGTCAAATACATATTACGTATACATATGTAATAATAAAATATTATAATCGTAAACTACATTCGGGTTATATCCTAATCTTTAAATAAATAATCAATTGTTAAAAACAGGTTCGCTTTAAATAATTAATATTTTATTCATAGGTCTTATCAAGGACATAGTATGGGGAAAGTTTACATTCCCATATTCATTCTTACAGGTAAATGTCATAAAATTAAGGCCAATCTCATATATTAAAAATGTTGTGTGAATATTATTAATTAATATTCGTGCAACCTCGAACTTTAGCAATATTAAAACAGCTGTAGTTTTTATAGTGAAGGTTGACGAAGTAAAAGTTATATTTGTTTTTAAAATTTAATTAACTATGACATACAGAACAGCCATTGAGATATCACTTTATATACAATCTGATACAAAATAATATAAGATACACCGTAGATGCAGACATATCTTTCGCGATAATTTTTTAAACAAATCGTGTACCTTAAAACTTAAAGTTTCTAATAAAACAATTTAATCTACTATGAGTTCGTTCTTGGGAATTCTTTCGAAGAATTGCCGTACATTGTTGAAAGTCAATTTAATAATAGTTTCAACAACTGGCTTGCCGAATTCATCTACAACTTGCTTCCAGTTCTCATTTAGAAAAGCCAAAACCGTTTCACCTGAAAAAGTTTGAAAAAATGTACTTTAGTTATTATCTCGAGTCTCAACATTATAATATCCATGATATGAGAAAGTTCGAGAACACGGCGCTTACTATGATCAAAGTTGCATTTTATAATCTCTAGGGATTCGAAACTCTTCTTTCAGAACGGCATAAATGTTTAACAAAAGAGTTAGGCTAAAAAAGTTTTTA
>JADANM010006502.1:5528519-5542082 GCA_026213755.1 Eurema hecabe
TAATATATTTAAGAGTAAAATTAAAATTCCTTACCTAGCTGACTCGACGACGCATTTTCTCAGACCAGTCATAACACCGTCTTTGAAGCTAAGTTTTAAGCCGCCCGGCAACTCTAAATCAATTTGATCTTGGTGCATCGGGTCTGATGAGTTAATTCCTATACCTGGAATGCCTTTAACGAACAGCGGAATAGTTTCTTGGATATTCTTCTCTAGACATTCCGATTTTAAACCGGGACATGGCTTGATGTAATCCGCTGAAACAAGCAATTGAACAATTATACTCTTTTTTCTTATAAAAAATACTTTTAACGTTTACATCCTAATTAATGATTTAGATATATAAAGTTTTTTGAGTGTAATTTTATTATTGCTATATCTTTATAAAAATTGACTGTACCTACTACGGTCAATTTTGTAATCAATACATAACTACCTTATTTTTCTTAAGATAAAAATAATATAAATCTGAATCGATCCGAACTTTGTTCTTTCTGACATTTATTTAAAATTCGAATCGAATTGCAACATCAGAGCTAACATTTAACCATAGATTAAAGTCAAAGTATCAGCATAATAATAATATATCTTGTCTGTGGCCTTGCGGTTTAATAAATTTTGCTCAAAGGTAACATAAGGCATACTACAGGCATAACCACCGCATGGGTTTTAAATTACCTATTAACAATAACAAGGTAATGCTCTTATTTTTATTATGTGCAATATTCTATGGTTAATAATACCGAAGAAGTTAAGATGTGATATAAAATAGAAGACGTCAAACTAACTTTTATATTTTAAATTTATTTTTATTTTATTATTTTAAATTACAGGTTGTTAGCATAATATGAGCCCATACTTTATCTGTCTAATTGTGTACCTAGATTTTTTTTCTAATAAAAACATTTTTTGGTTGTTTTTTATTCATGCTCACTGCTCATCTTAAAAACTTCCAATTGGATAATGACGATTCACCTACGAATAGAAGAGGAAAACAAACATTTAATACTGTATAATACAGATAGTTGCAGATGCTAACATTGTTTTATACTATTGTGGTAAATGCCAGTTTACCTTCCTGTGCCATATTAAACTGACCTTATCTTGGCATTGTTCTTGACATTGCCTATTTTTAAACCCATATAATGTAACTTGTCCTTTACATAGTCCTTAATATCATAACTCAAGTCCTTTGCAATAAAATATAAGGTTATTTAAAAATAAGTTATTGCTGAAAATTCTTTGGTTTCACCTTTAGAGCGTTAACCTTATTGATTTGTGCAGGGATTAAAAGAATGTGGATTTTCCCCCGGAAGCAAAAAAAGGAGTTACAAGGATAGATACTGGGTTCGATGTAAATTCAAGTAACACATTTGTAATTGAGTGTGATCTGGTTACCTAACTAATAAAATGTTTCTTCATAAATTAATTTAGATATTTTGGCAACAGTCCTTTGCCCGGATTTGTTTTGGATAGCTGTAATTAGTGTCTTTTAATATTTATTTATGATGAGAAACTCATATTTCTATAAATTAAATATTAATAAAACCCTAAAAAAACAGCAAACTATTTTTTTTACTTTTGTCTAAAAGCTGTCTCTTAACTTTTTAACTAACAATTTTCGCCAATCTGCTTTAAATATTTCATATTTTAGTATTCAGTCATAATTTAGTATTAAGGATATTTTAAACACCCTTCTGAAAATTTACCTTTGTCCACAAAATTAAACTTTAAAGAACTTTGTACAACAGGGCTTCTTCATTTTAAAGTACATTGCCATTTGAATAATAAGCATTACATAATAAACATTACGGTAATCAGTCAATAAATCAAGTATACGATTTAAATTTTCGTCATAGTAAAGACTAAAGATACCATCTCTCAGCAACTTATTGCAAAATCGAAGCATTCGAAATCTGATTGCGATATATTATAATTTTAATAACAACACAACAATATGAGGTAACAAAATAAATGAGATAAATTCCTAAAACGCATTTTTATAAATCTTTAATTCTCCAATAATTACACTAATATGAATTATAATGTTTTTTTATTAGTCTTACATTTTACTTTGATATATTTTACACAAAAAAAATGTGACATACAATGTGAAAAATATTTATTTATTAATAAACTTTCATTAATCAATACTTACGCGCTACTTTCGCTGAAGTTAAGTCACAAAAAATAACAAAAAACGATACTAAATATATGCTAAATTGGTGAAACATCTTTAAAAAATTACAACCAAATTTTATTAAAAAAATATTTACAAAGAATATAGTTAACTCAAAACGCGGTTTAAATGTACGAAATCTTGCACTAAACTGATTGAGTCGCTAGATATATCGAAATGTGTGACCCCAGATGTGCAAGTTTTGTGTTTTTGTTTAATATTTATTATTTAAATGAAGGCAGAACATTAATTCACAACGAAATTTAGCATATTTTCAAGGTTACCTAGTAGCCATATCTTGAGAGGCCGAAAGCTGTTTATATATTTTTAGATAGGTTAATAGTACTAAATAATTTTGTCATTTGGAAAATTTATTTTTACAATATAATTATAATTATTACAATATAATTTAAAGCTAGGTCAGAATTAGATGAACGCTTAAACTAAACATAGTATTACGTGTTATTAATAATGGAAGTTTCAATCAAGTGTATTTTAACGATATAAATGATATCATAGTTAAACCAAGTCACTAAATTGTCGGCTAACCAAAAAGTTATTTGACGTTTTAAAAGCATCACTTCCGTGTATGAGGTTTCAGCGTACGTTCGTTATAAAAGCGTCCATTTGATTACTATCTTACGAAATGTTGTAATATTCCACTTTGTCAATTTATGGACGGAATATTTTATAAATAAACCAAACAGCTAACATTTTGTATTGCGAGTAGATTCTTAATTGTTCAACTTTGAATTAAATAAACGTTTTTCATAGATATATTTAAAACATATTCTCCCTATAGTATCTTTATACTATTGGGAACATATAAAAAATATTAATTTTTTCGTGGGCTCATTTGTTTGGAGTGCACTGTAGCACCTTGGCACACTTGGCACATTTGATTGAGAACAAAATGCCTGCTTCTGGTTTGGGGAGCGTGAATTATGTTCTGCATAGGCCTTTAGACGATAATAAGTTATATAATTAATTATTGCTTATAAAATCCAAAATTATTCTCAATAATTAGCAATAGATTGCTAATAGACAGTCTTGCTTGTGAACCAATGCAAATAAGAATAAATAAAAAAATGTCGAAACAAAGTGTATCATGAAAAATATTATAAACTACGATGCTCAATAATAAGATCGATATTGCATTTTAAAAATATCAAATGTTCAAGAAACACATAATAAACCCTTAATAAGTGTAGTGAGGAGTTTCACTTTTGCTGTATCAAAACAGTAGTAGTGTTAGTACTGCTTCTCCAAATTGCCATAAAGGATGACCATTGACTTGAGGTGCACAGTTAATTGGTTAATTTCACAATTCGATTGCAGAGATCGATCAGCCTGACATTGATAGTGATTGCCGTCATTTGAGCTCGCCTAACGAATTCATAGTATATGATTTATAGACACTATTGTTCTGACATTTTATTGTACAGACAATAGGTACCTAGACGCTTAAGTATTCCTTGAAGATTTATTGTTTGAGGTGAGTTTTTAAATGCCTAGAAGAAACTTGCACATGGTAGACTCTTGAACCCCTTAATTATTTTTACACATAATAAAAACAAAATAAAATATTGAGGCTCTTTTGCAACGTTAAGATAACTAATCAAACACAAATTCTAATTTATACTATTGCACTATACGAAAAACTTACTTGTGAAAGGAACTTAAAACCTAGAAGCGCTATCAATACTAAGATCGTGTGCTGTTAAAATACAAACCACTTACATTTCAAATCTGTTTTTTCGATGACCAATTCTTTTAGCATTGTCACAATAGCCAAAGCTGGCGTAAAGTGTCGTAAAAAAGAATTGCTCATACATTTACACACATACATATCATAATAGTGATATGAATTCGTATAATTTTTTTTTCTTAAGACTTCGTAATCCGACTGAGATGATTCATTAACCTAGCGCTAATGTTATGTATGATTTCATTATTTTTTAATTTAAATTCACCTAAGCACATATTTTGCCATAATCACTTATATTTTTTATATATCTGCTTGTAACCTTGTTACTTCTTTGGTACAATTCATGCCTGATCCAAATTACAAATCTGCAATCATATGCAGCTGATATTAAACATAATTACATACACGCATAAACGCTTAAATGTTCTCCGCTAACATAATCTCTGTCTTAAACAATAAGCATAATAACATTACCCCACATTTGTTTAATTGTCTTATCTGAAGCCTTAAAAGTCAAGGCATAGGTAACTGGCGATCGAAATATCAACATTGTTCTCCAAAACAGTAACTATAAGCTCCAAAAAAATCCTTGACCGAATTAAAATATGTAATTTTATTCGTTTCGTACTCGTATCTACAGTAAATATTTATCTCGTTTGTATTAACGTACAATAAATTATTATAATAAAACAAATTGCCATGTGAACAATGGCAGTAATGCTTTTTGGTTCGCTATGAATAATTTTAAATGTAATTAAACTTTTTAGCTCATAGTATAAACATGTAAAACAGATTGTACTGAGGCAGAATAAAAAGTATTTAAAATAACCCATAATTATACTAAATATATTAAAATTATATTTTATCCGGAATTTTAAGGCGTAAGGTATACGACGTACCTACGTACCTATAGTCGTAGTACGGGTCAGCCAAGAAATTAATAGTAGACAGCCTGAATATATTAAAGAAAAATTCTTTAATATATTTAGGAGTAAAACATTGTTATCTCCTTAAACATTGTTAATGTTCATTGTAATGTTATATGCAACAAAGCCAATAGAATCATAAAGTTGCTTTTTTCATTTAATATAAATATAATAATTACCGAAATTAAATTTGCATACTAAGCGTATAATTAAACTGTAATACTATTATGAACAAATTAGACAGGATCACCTTGTTAAGGTGCAACTTGAAATTTGTTGTATTTTGTAACGATTTATTAACTCAATGTGAATGCTATCATTTATACGATATTTAGAAGATTTTGGATTATACAACGTGTAACAGAAAAGTGTAGTCATATTTTTGCATGATGTTCAGACGCTCATAGATAGTCTATGTACAATTCCCCACATTAAATAACATATTTGGTATTTTTTATTTCATTAATTCATCAATAAAATCGATAATATGAAAATCAAGACAAAAGTGTTACATGTACAGTGCATACACAGTGTAAGAACCATATTTTATTGACCTCCTCAAAGATTGCTGGGCTCCTGGTATACGCCTGGTACACGCGGGCAGCCGGCGGGTGTCGCGTCGGCCTTGCGCAAAATGGTGTAGGTTGTTGTTAGTTTTTCACTCGCCTGCACACAGAATCACACGTTTCATAATAGTCACTTTTCGTAAAAGACACTTCTTTAAAGATAATTCAATCAATAAAACAAATTGCAAATCACACCGATCGACCGAAATCCACAAGCACTACAATGTTTTTCACGTAGCATGGGTACGGTGACATTTGACTAATTCCATTTCACCCATAATTCATTTCTAAAGAATTTAAATAAGACCCTTTAAATTACTTAATATTGTTTATAAAATTTATGTCACGTAAAAGGCACCGATATTCAAAACGTCGACTTTTGGCTTTTTTGAGGGTAGTCAGTCATATGTCTAACCGACATTCAGACAGTATGAAAAAATATCTCTTGCAATATGGTACAATCCTAGTATTTTGCTGAATGTTCTATGTTTGTGAGTAACTTAACGTAACGTACGTAAGTAAACTTTCGCATTATTTGTGTAATCTTTTGTGCCTTTTGTGTACCGGACGCATGTAAGTAGATACCTCTACGACATTTTGTAATCCTAGTACCGCACAGTTCAATTTTCAAACGTTCACTTGTAGAATGAGAGTAAAAACGATGATTGTACCGATGATGATAATAAGCTCGTCAAATCTTTACTACTGGTTAACAACATCACACATCACATCATTACATCTTATCAAACTTGAAATCCTAGGTAGGACCTTTAATAGAATTTTCAGCAAAGTAATGAAGTAGACTACGACTTGTTTTTTCAAACAAGGCGTCGTTTTCATCTCAATTAGCTCATCATACAGCTTATAATATTCTAGTACGTAATGGGTTTTTAACTAATTTTTTTGGCTTTAGAAAATAAACCGAAATGTGTTAACTTTAGCTGCCTCCTCACTCCTAGTAAAATGAGACGGAGAGGCATATCTTTTTCGCTTTTCGAATTCTAATGACAGAGAAAGCAGTAACTTTTTCAATGAAATGCCTTATCAACATAACGTGTTTCTAGTATGTAACAGTCAAATTCACATGTTAAATGTATTCTACATAGCTCGTTTATCGTTAGCAGTTATAGTCAGACTAACAATCATAATTAGTGTCTGCAGCTAAATACTACAATTAAGGGGCCGTGCTTGATGTGATATCCTTAAAATAATGTCACGAATAATATTGTATATCTTATCCAAATGTCAGAGCATTTAAGCTGTTTTTTTGTTTTAGTATAATGACTAGTTATTGACTTCTATTTCATGTTGCTATATTATATTAATCGAGTTCTCTTCATAAACTAAAATAATACTTCCTTATTTTAGAGATTAATTACATATAAGCCTATGTACCTTTAGTCTCCCGAACACTAGTTCGGAAGACTAGAGTGTTTTATTTTTGAACTTAATAAATTTGATAAGACGTCTCATTATAAATAATTTATTCTAAGAACATATAAAAAACAGCAAACAATATTTAATTACATCTAAACCAGCAAAACAACATAGGGACCTTGTAACATGTTCGTTAGTGTTAAAATTTCCATTTTTAGGGTTCCGTACTTAATAGTATTTGAAATGCCGTTTTTGAAATTCCGTACTTAATAGTATGCTATTTGAAATGATTATTCAAGTTGACTGTCTCTTGAAGTCGTGAAACCTTATACTTACTTACTTAAAAACAAGGATATGGCTAATATAGTAAAAACGCTTATTTTGAAACTGTATCGGGAATTAAACACTATACTTTCTGTTGACTGTTTGTTTCTGAGAACTCTGAATTTCGGTAAGTAGCATATGGACAACACACACAATGTTTAAATCAATGTAGAAATATAACGCGTAAATAAAAGATGCAACCTATCTCAAAGAGGGTCTCAAAGGGAAAATTTGATGTGCGTGTTATGAAATGTTTTGTAATTATACGTACGGAACCCTCGTAAAGCGAGTGGATTCGCACTTGTCCGGTTTATTTAGAAGAATACGTTGAAAATGTTCCGTAACAAATAGGTAATTTGCGTATTAAAACAGGTTTTATCAAAAATATTTTTTTAAAAGTATGATATCATAAGTTACTTATTTATTAGAAGGGTATTTTTTCCGTATGTAGAAAAAATTAAAAACCTTTGAGACATATGTTATAGTATATGTATAAGGAAAAGGAATTAATGAAGTCCTAATGTTAGAAGCTTGTTTACAAAAAATATTCATTATTTCCCTTAATCCATACTACCTGTACGATGTACCAAAAATATAATGAGGAATATCATAACTAAAGAAAAAAGATATATTTGCACACAATCTTCAATATTTCTTATCTCTTAAGCTTTTTCTAAATTTAAATAATCAACTTAAATTCGCCTAAGAAAGAGCTTCTTCGTATATTCCAGTTTAAGCTTACTACATCAAAATTGAAAGAACAAGGTCAAGGCCACTACAAATATTATGTCAAAATTCCTTTGTCATCGTATTCAAGAATGGACTAAAATTCAAGAAACTAAACTACATTATTCATGAGGAATTATTGAAAAGAGGAGAGACCTTATCTCTGAGCCGTCGTAACCATGCACAATACATCGTCAGCCTTGACCAAAGTATTGCTTGAAAAGAAAAATTCTAAAGATTTACATAAAGCTAGCCTTTAGATGAAATTTGCATTAGAAAATATGGTAACTAATGTTAATTGTGACTTGGCACATACCATTCTATGCGATTACATAAGCAAAAAAAACAGATGCAATTCTTTAGGTATCTTGAATATTCGTTTTTCAATTTGTTAGATTTTATTTGATACATATAAGAGTAGCTACTGATTTATCTATTGCTAAACAAAACACATGTTACTTAAGAGAAATTCACCTAAATAATAGTTCACACAGCTGTGTATAATATTTCAGTACGTGCTAAAAAAATAGTATATGATAAAATTAAAACTAACGATCATTTCCAGTCCATCAAAATGGAATCAACATTCCTGGCTTTCATCATAGTCTTCGCGTGTTTCGCACTAATAATACCCTTGTACCTTCTCATCTTGGGTTTGATTTCACTTCTATCGAGCTCCAGTCGGGAGGATGAACTGGAATCTGGTGCTTTGTTCCCTGACGCTGAGCCGGATTGTAACGATAAGAGTGTAGTCATCGTTACTTTTCTCGTGGTACTCATATGTGGGTAAGTATCTGGTTACAAAGAGTTTAGTATTGCTTAGTTTTCTTTTTACTTTATAACATAGGGGGCAAACGAGCTGGCAAACACTCGCAGAGCTTGACGGCTCTGTTTGCCGTTTAAAAAGATGTACGCTTTCTGCTAATGTTGATATTCTTTTTTTCTGTTTTTATATCCTCTTAGGATTTTTAGTGTGTAGTAAAAATGGTTTTAGAAACTCAAGTAGTATAGCTTATAAAGGTAGTTCGAAAGGTGGCTCATTTCGGATTCAATTCAATGCAAGCAAAGAATTTTAATAGTAAAATATTAAGTAGTAGTTTCTAACGATAGGATAATTTTCATAACTTATTGACGACGACGAAATAACAATCGACGAAGTTTATTGAGTATAAACAGAAATTACCTTACATCTTTATTATATTAGTTTTGAAGTCTAGACGCAATAAAGTTTTATTTTAAAATATAAGAACACGCTTGCTATGTGTTTTATAAGTGTTCCATAAAATAAGCTCATTATTATTCTCATAAAACTGTTTCAAAGTATACTTCCTTGGTTTGCTTAATGCCTGATGATATACATGTACTATAAATTATAAATTTATTTTGGACATATTAAAAACTTTTAGTAACATTGTGTAACTATATTCTGAGAAATGTCTGGTTAAAGAAATATTTGAAAGGAACATTGAAAATACGACTAAATTTAAAAATAACTTTTCATCGGAATCTTTCCCTTAAATTTACGAGTGAGTAAGGGTTAAAAAAAGGGGGCGATATAGTCCCTCAAGCTTGTTTTTATTTTGACATCTACAATCGAGTATACAGTATAGCGTCTTCATTCAAAATATGAAGTTTTGCATACTTTTCGGAAAGTGTTGGCATTCGCACGGAAAACGCCATTTTACCTGCGATCCGATTGAGAGCTTTTAACACAATTGGACCGCAGGTGAAATTCATTGAAACGAAAACCATTAACGGGAACCCTCTTAGTGACAACCCTTGCAATCAGCGAGCAGTAGGTCACAATCCTAATTTGATTTTGCACATTTTGCTCTTTCTTATATTGCACTTTTATTTTAAGCCTCATGTGTTTATTGGAACGTGTCCTTTAAAAAGATTCTTTAACAATTAGTATGGATTATAGCCTCCATGGCGCCATTTCAAATTAAATACCCAAAATTCTGACTTTTCTTTTATACTAACTTGTTACTTATTAGAATCTAACATTCATCATCATTAAAATTAGATAGATATTCTAGTATTTGTTAGTAGTAGTACGTAGGAAATAATTTTAATTTACTAATTATTGAAATTATTTTCTACGTACTACTACCGGCTACCTACCGGTACTTCATTTACCTATAAAGATATTCGCTTAATATATAGGCTTATTCGAATACAATAACATACAAATTATTATTAACACAAGATACTATTTCCAGATCTCTCATATCAGGCATGGTGCTGAGCAACGAACAATCTAGGACAGCAGCTTCGGAGAGTAGAAATGTAATCAGCTGCGCATGCGCCGACATTGCGGCGTGGCTTTCCGCCGCTGCTAGGGAGTTACATCAGGGTCTGGTACCACCGATAGATATGGTGCTGTATGCTTATAGGAATGATTTGCAACGTAAGTCCTTAAAGGTATGCTATTAGAGCATAAAAAGTAGTAAAAATAAAAATCTATTTGTTTCCCAGGATTTTACAATAACATACTTACTTATGCAACATAGCTTACATGTTTTTTTAATATAAAGCGTGATCTACATTATCTATCTGTAAATACTAAGGCAGCTTGTGTTGTAAACCCATCTTTGCTAGGAAATAAATTTAAGTAGGTACCTACGACAATTGTGTGCCTGAAATGTGTAAATAAGGTGTTAATATTTGTCATTTGTATGTTATAATAATTGCTTAAAGGAATGAAAATGAATCACACGTAATGACAATGGTATGCAATCTTGATCTTACGAGGTCTTTTACTTAATGATTAAAAATCTCTCCTTGAAAAAATCGCATTTGTAGGTTATGAAGATGAATAAATATATATTACCCAAAGTCAGGTATACTTTTCAGTTTGTTAGAGATTAGTACGTAGTTATGTGAAATAATAAAAACAACAGTCAAAAGTCATACCTTTGTACAAGTTCATAAAGTATTCACATAAAATCATTCTACATTACAATTTAGCAGGGTTATAGGAACTATTCAAGTCTCTATTAAACATTTAATATAATATTGAAATTTATTATACTAGCTAGATTTCTCACCAAGCCTTGGTGTGGCTTTGAAATTATTAGAAGTAGGTCATCTTTACCTTACGCGCGTTTATATTCAGATTGTAATATCATATTATTCTAGCTGGAAGCTAAGATCATTGACATAGCCGAGTTGCTTATATAATTAATAAGATGTTTGAGGTATAAAAGTGTTTAAATAAGTATTTTTAATCAGCAAATTTTGGCAATAATGAACAATGTTTATCACATAGTAATTTTTGAAAGCGCCTTGAATATGATTTTAATAAAGATGGATTTTTTTTTATTCGCTTAATATTATGTTCAATAAATTTCGACGAACACAAAAGTTGGATCGGCCTAATTTTTTAGCTAATATGTTTTAAATAAACATAGTAATAGCACTTTAATATTAGTAAGACAGGATATATTAACATTTCTACTGCTGCTCGCGAGAACTCCGAGTATCGTTCTCATGTAGGTAAATGACATTTGTAGTAATTTAAACCTATCTTATGGTGAATGAAACGTGAATATAATTTATCAAACGTTACAAAAATATATCTTCAGATAAAAAAAAACGGTAACGTCTACTAAAAATATTAATGGATTATTCTTTATTTCCAGACGTAGACACTCTTTTGGGAGATCCCATTCAACAAGCGATTACTTCAGAGAGCGGCATCGATTTCGTCTTAGATTCTTTGATGGATATCGTTATAGGTATACTCAATCATATAACATATTCCATATCTCAAAATATCATTTGTATTATAACAAAACACCACTGAATACGTTGCAATTATTTCTGCGAATAAATAAGTACAAAACAATATGTAATATGTTGAACGTTTTGTAATATACAATCAAAGAATTAACATTACAAAGAATCTATTAACAAATACTATATTTAGACCTTTTAATATTCATAAATCATAAATAGATGAAATGGCAAAGGATCGCTTATTACTGCGACCATAACTGCCTTATGAAAGTGACAGGAAAAATAAAATGTTCATTCATAATAACGTTTCGGATTAATTAATTAACTCACTCATTAACTCGTGAATATTTTCAGAAAGCAAAGACTTATCAATGAAAATAACATCCCTACGGAACTACACAATGAAGGCACGGACATTAGCATCGGTGGCGGCTGACAGGATACAGGAGCTCAAACGACAAATAGACAACTTGAAGAAACTGTGTGTTACCAACGACGCGCCTCTCTGCGATACCATTAATACCAACACGCTAAAACTACAGATGCAGTTTGATTCGGTATGTTACAAACGACGCGTCAAAAAATGTCTTTACTGATTAATTTATGTACCCTTTTTTAACACAAAGGGTCCTGAAAAACTAGACCTATAAATTAGCTATAATATAGTAATAGCAACCTTATCACTTGATATGATTTCTTCGGGGCAACCCGAAAAAATAATATTGATAATACAAATCAAAGGAGGAGCAGGTGAAAGGTGTAGGTTTCAAACAAGATAGAATAAGATACCTATATAATGTCAAATTTGTAGTTATGTCATAATATTCGAAATTAGAATTACTTAGTCAATCTTTTTTCTGTGTCATAGTCTTCTTTGTCTTTTAATAGGATAACGATACGTATTAGTGTACAAAATGACTTAAATCCCAGATAGTTTTTTATGTCTTAGCTGTACAGTAGTTTTAAAATGAGTTGCCGTCCTATATAATAATTGACTGTAACTTGTAACCAATGAATACTAAACTATCCTAACAATATTTACGGAGAACTGTGCTAATCAGGGATTAAACTGACGCGCCATTTTGTGGGCTTTCACTGGTTTATGCTGATATTTGTACTCAGTTTTGAGCTAATGTGGCTCGCTTTAAATACTTCGATGTATTAACACAAAATACTGTTAATAAGTCTAGTTGTTTTTTTTTAAATTACGTTATAATAAGAACCTATCTATATATATAAAGGAAGAAGACTATTCACTTTCTACTTAACTAAAGCTCAGGTATACGTTTACTTTCGACGTATATTTCAGGACTCAGCGCATAATTAGCAAATTTTTGTTTTAAACATTGTCTTTAACATTAAAGTTCGCTTCTCACAATGTGATCGGGTTTAGGCTTCTATATGTCGGATTCAATCTTAAAGCATATCCACTATCCGTTATAATATATTGTATTACTATATATTTCAGATACTTCAAGAGCCACAACTATTAGAGCTAAGAACACTCGGCGTAGAGAATTTGACTCAGGCGATATCACTTGCCAGACAGGAATTTGAGACTCTGCCCGCCGCGATTTTCACGCAAACTGAAAGTGTCAGAGAGGGTAATACTTTATCATCTACAGATTATTATTAATATTGGAATACTTACTTTGTATTTTATACACATTGAGAGCTGTTTTGTTAGTATACGTATATTTCATATATTGATTTTCATGTAGGTATAATTGTTTATTTATAAAAACTCAAAGTACAGTGAAAAGTCACTAGTCACTATCGTGGAGTTTTAATTTTTTTTATTTTTGTTTACGTATTTACGATTGAGCACATAATTTTTTTAAATGTTATTCATAAGACCCTACGATTTATATAGTTCCTTCGAGGAATTAGTCTTATCTCACAAATAATCTTTACATTTTACAAACATTGGTCTAACATAACTATAAGTTAAAATAATTGTATTTCAGATTTGATTCGAGATATAGAAATACGACGTCAAATGGTTCACGGTTCCGC
>JADANM010006502.1:5542092-5567057 GCA_026213755.1 Eurema hecabe
GCATTTCGATTTTTAAATTTATCGACACTACGACATCACTTTAGAACTATCAGCTGTTACGGGTCAATGACCCTATGACAATGCATTGAAAAAGTTACTGCTGTCTCTGTCATTATAATTTGAAAAGTGATGTAACACTTTTGTTTTGATTTTTATATAATCGATTTAATTGATGAGTAAATAAAATAATTAATTTCAAATATGTTTATTTTAATATGGGGACTTGTATATAGACAATGTATGAGCATCTGAACATCACGCAAAAATATGACCACACATTTCTATTACACGTTGTATATTGTTAAATATGAAAACTAGATTTACATAAAAAATGCATTAGTAGATAGTGTTAGGACTTAGGAAGGATACATATTTATATACGCACAAGAATTTTCATATTTATTACGACGCTTATAAATAATAATTACATATCCTTTCAGCATGTACGGTAGCTTTCGGCTTCGTTATGGTACTAATATTCCTGGCTTTACTCTGTGGTTGTGGGAATGCGAAAATCCATGCTAAGAGAACATTACAAGTGTAAGTAAATGTATTGGAAAACATATACCACTTTGAACGTTTTACAGTTGATTTTTTTTACAATCTTATTTTAATAAATTTAACAGTAGATTAGAAAATTAAATGCGCCTGACTGAAATATATGAGCAGGATTGTTTTTACCAACTTTATTTATATAAAGCTTATCATGTTTTCGTATTAAACGTAATCATTAGATACCTTTCTATGGCAAGATGGTACCACCCCAAGTTGAGCCAATTGTCTTTTCCACCTTGAAACTATTAGTAAATTACTTGTCAAATTTTCGTTATAAGAACTGTTGATGTTAGGTGGTTTAAATTTTTCTATGCAATTTTATATGTTTCAGATCTTCATTATGGTTGTGTTTTATTTCGCTAATTCTATGGGCCGTGATATCCGCCACATTTCTCATCGCCGGTCACGCTGAGGTAAATTTATCATTTTTTCTTTATCATTTACTCATATTTTGTTCACTAAAATATATCACATATCTCACTGATATAGGTTTCGAACTATAATTACTTTAATTAAAACAATTGATTGATTATAATAATTGTTTACGCGTTTTTGCGTACAATTTTTCCCAGGCGTTTTATTTATGTCTTAGAATAAAGTAGGACCTTTTCGTCCGTTTCGATGTCGAATACTACAATTGAGATATACTTAGAAGCCTACAGCACAATGTTATGCGAGCACTTATTATGAATAAAGCTTCCATGACAATAGAAAATTCTTGTAAAATTTCTAAGCAGTTTTCCTGAGTAAGTCTTATCAAAATATCTTTTAGGTATTTATATGTCATGCGTTGTGGGACTCCCCACAGTACAACACTCTGTCGTCGCTCTTGGACCGACCCTCACCTCTTTTGCAACATAACGAGGGTATTTTCGATGTTTTACTGCGCGAACTAGAAAATGTCACCATTGAAGTCTCCGTTAGGGATGTTTTGAGGTCAGTAAGCTAGTATAATATTACTTGAAGAAAATTTTACGCTAAAAATAGTTAGTAAGTCGTTTTTGCTAATTCTAATTAAAAAAGAGTATACAGCATGTGTACAGTAAACACATGTTTTCTACCTACATATTGTCTTAAAATTAATGTCGTAATAAAAATCGCCGAAACTATTAATAATTATTATTCAACGTTAATTTCGAAAATCTTTCCTACAATTGTTTAATTATTTTTATGCACGATAAAATAATTTAATTCTAGAAAAGTCTATATAAATAAATCATCTAAAGACGTTAGCAGTTTCATCCAAGTGAAGTGAATATAATTTTCTAAGCCACCGATTTCATTTTAAACCTCTTTTGAAGTGCTATTATTATGAATACCTGAATTTGTCTTGCTTTACCTGAGACCCAATTCTCTGATTTACCAAGGAATTAGTAAAATAGCACACTTCATGTTTATTTACTGTAACGTAGTGCTTATAAAAACCAAAATTGAACGTACTTTTAGGTACCGTCAGCAACAAAAGTATATTAACACATAATATTATCAATCAGATATTCATATCATTAATTTGCTTTTGTGTTACTATACTATCTACTAATATAAGATTAATCATATTTAGTTAAAAATTGGGTAATATAACTTAGGTTCAATATTCAATGTTATTTTCATTTGAAATTTTGATTTTTCAGAGACTGTGAAAAAAATCAGCCAGCATACGTAGTGTTTCAATTGGATAAAATGTTAGATGTTAATAAGGAGACGTCTTATTTCGAGTGGGATGAATTACAGGCTGACCTGGACAAACTCGCCTCGGCTATAGATGTTGGTTTTTTAAAAACTATATCGTCGAATTTTAACCGGCTATTGCACGATATACTTGATATATCCGATGTTAATATGACCAAATACAGGTATAGCCTCTGCTTTTAGTTATCTGTAGTCACTAATTCGTGTTGAATCGTCGTACTGTAAATCTTAAAGCAAAAAGAACTTCACCCTATAAATCCATTAAAAATCAAAACACAGTTGAGGCTGAAGTAAAATCTTATAGCGTCATAATATATAGATCAAAACGAAAATAAATAATACAGTATTATTAATTCAATCATTGGTCACTTTAGATCTATATTCCTAAAACTGATAATTGAATTGATGTTTTGGTTTTATTAAAAGCTATGGTGATATTATAAAACATTTGATTCTTATTTTAGGCTTAGAGATCCTTAAAATGTAAGAATCTCATCAACTTGATTTGGCATACAGTCTCAAACGTACAACGCAATATGAAATTGTATTGCTTATATTAAAATACAATATACGCAAATGTTGGTTTAAGGTTAGAATACGACGGGCCTGTAGTGGGCAAGGACTTGCCTTCTCTACTGGATCAGTTGGAAAATGTCGCAGCTCAAGTCACAGACTTGTCTACGGCTGGAAGGTTGGAAACATTAGGTAATTTCTTTACACTATTTTTATGTTTTGTATTAGTTTTAAGTTAACGGTACTAATCTTGGGGCATAATATGATATATTGTACCTATACCATACCACGTATTAAAGTCAAAGTAAAAAAAAAAGTCATCAAGATTTTATATATTCCATCTTCCTATAAAATCTTTATAACTAGATATGAAACTATTTTGACAGCGGTTAAGGATATTTTAATCAAACGGTAGACAATTTAGAACAAATTTTCAAAAGACTTTATTTGTTCACCGATCCTCGCTTCCCAAGTATTCCATTTTAAAGCAAACCAGAGCATTCAGTGCAAGTTCACAGACAAGCGTTGTAATAAAAGCGTTCCCACACAAAGAGTTTCTTTTACTTTCAGCTTCAAGAACCCAAAAATTACACACAACAAATATAAAACCGCTGGAACAGTTGCGGGCGAATTTAGTTTTTAGACTCACTGAGCTGGAACTACAATTAATCCCTTTTAGAAGAAAATTAAACATTTCGCTAAGTCATATATATACGGCTCAGTTTTATATAAACAATCAAGGCGATGTCATCGCTCAGAAGGTATGTATATTATCAGGTATATAAATACTCAATATTATAAGTGGCTAACTTTCATTAAATCAGAGTAGGTATTTTTTGTAAAATGACGTTGAAAATGTTTCATTTAAGATTGGACATTTTATTAAACTGTAAGATCATAACATTATTTTCATGTAATTTTGTTACCATACGAAAACAATTTCCTATCTTTCCAAATTTGATAAAACAATTTATTTTTTTTAATCCATAAAATCTCACTTTTGGCTATTTATTCTACTAGTACCAAACGCTATTCAAAACACAAGTAAACATTTTCAAGTAAAATTTGCCTCGAATTTGCAGTAAGGAGTTATAAATTATAAAACTATCAAATTAATTCATTAACACCGTCGTAAAATTCTGTAGTTTTAAAATAGTGCAATTTCCCAAATATTCAATTGCCATATAAAGTAATGCGACCGATGTTACAATGCGTCAATTAAATTTAGTGTATATAAAACTAACATAATATAACGTATCCTAAGCAAAATCTGATTACCGTAATGTAGATAAAGCCGCTTGTCGCTGTCTATATCCTTTTATAATAATATATGCTTAGATCTTTTAACTAGGCAACGAATTCTGTTGTAATTTCATATTAGAATGCTTCAAGAGGAGAGCAGTATAGCGCATAATACATAGCTGATATATTATAATACTTATATCTAATAAATAATAGAATAGTTCTGAATAAACGACATATTTTGAGTTAACACTAAATATAATTTTCATTTCATCCAAAAATAGACCGAGCGTTTTGACAATTTTTTAAGGCCATTCAGAGTATAAGCTAACTATTTTCTAAATGTCCAAAAAATTTGGATCACAAATGCAATCTCTTTGCTCTCGTCATACAATAAACACACAGATAGCACGACCGAAGTAATTAAGCTCATACGTGCCGGCTATTATTCGCAGATGAAATGACATTTTTGTGGTCCGCTCCGAATAGAGCTAAATTTTATCAAATTTTAAACGAGATTTATTCACCCACATTGTATAACTGTGATATTGTTATGGAGTTGATAATGGAAATGGTTATTAATACTTTTATTTTTGTTTAATTGCAGTTTTTGATTGTAGGTGTTTGCTGTTATTCAATTGATCAATGGTTTTTATGGATTTATGTTAAAAATCAAAGAACTTGATTATCGGTTTTTTAGAATAAAAACTTATTATGGACAATATATTATACCATATTATATATTAAACACAGGTCACAGACTAATGTCTATTATTCCTACTAGTATTTTAAATGTATGAACTTTTTAATTGAGCATGTACTCGTATGTATGGTTGTAAGGAAACATTATATCCCGGTATTGTCCCGGGAACGGGAACTACGCGGGTAAACCCGTGAGGCAGAGTTCGTTTAATATAAGTTGTTCTAAAAACTGAAATTTCTAGAAAGCAGCAACATTCGTGTCCCGATTAGTATCTCACACGGCTGGCTGGCGGACCCATGTTCTGACGTCAGCGGAGAGACACGCGGGGAAATGTCGTCCCCTCTACACTGTTTATTCCGCTATAAGATCCTTGTTATGCACCAAGTATGTTGCTTCTTTGGTAAGTATGAATAAATTAATTATAACAATTTAGATAAAAAAAAAATTATCTGCAGGCTAGGCCTGTATGTTAGTACTAAATCGAAACGTAGGTAATCTAGGACGTGAAAGTAACAAATTTTATTCTATGTACCTATGGGGTTTGAAAATAATATTCATATTTCCCTTTTAATCGAAAATCGTAAACAATTTTATAATGGACAAAGTAATTATTGCAATAGTTCAAAATTAAAAGAAAATACACAAAAATAAAAAAAGTTTCAAAACAAAGTGGATTGATTTTCCCCTGTGGCTGAAATTTCGAAAGATATTGATTTCCCTCTGAATTTGACACTTAATAAAATTAATGTTGGTTTCAAGTACTAATAACAGGGCACCGTGATGAATGTGTCAAATATAATTGATGAATTCACTTAACTTTTACAATATTGGAAACTTTCGTGGCGACGTTACTGCAACCAATTGCGTTGTAAGTGCGCTATGCAATTTGATAAAATTTATAGTCTCTAAGCATATTCGAATCATTCGAAATTATATATTCGAAAGCATAATTTCAAATTATGAAAAGTATGTTCGTCCCCATTATACATAATACTATATAAAAATACGTATATATATCATCTCCATTGTGCGTAAGGTCCTTTTCCAAATAAACAGACTTTCAGTTTGAAATCTATAAAAATGCATAAATTTACAACCAACATGTTATATGGTTAACAATTCCTTATTTACGAAGTTTAAAATATGTCTTTATAATTTCTCATTGAAATAATTTGTTGTATAAAAATAAAATAGATGAAATATATATCTTCATAATGCTATTTCTATGGTTGTCAAAATGAGTACACATTGGATCGAATTTTCAGCACGGCTGGTGGTTTTGCGGAGTGCTACTGGGCATTTTCTGGTTTACCACTCTTACACCGCTCTGTGTGAAACTATGGCGGTCGTTCGGCAAAAAGATTAGAGCAATGGAAACATTGAACCTTACAAACTTAAGGTAAATTGTCCTAGATGAAATAATACTAATACTCAATAGAGTTCCTGGGGATTTGTTCAATGGGCGTTTAACATGCTTTTTATAAATGCCGCTGTCCTGCTCACACATACTGAAACAGAGCACAACAGCATGATTGTATATGTATACTTTGTTCAAAAACGCATCTTGTCACTGTTTATATCTTGCTTAGCAACTTTTCTAGAAAAGTTAGATCGTAAAAACGCTTAGTGGGTAAGATAATCCCTCCATATCTCCAATTTGACGTTCAAGCCAATTCATTTTAAACTGAGTCGAAGTATAAAGTTCCTGGAAAAATAGCAAACCAATTTCATAATATCTTAAGCTTTAAAGAGGATTCTTCTATTTATAAACATTAATTATTTACCGTACTCATAACCGCGAATAGCATCGAAGAAAGGAAAATGTAATTTGATGTTTAAGTTGTTGTAATCTTCAACCTTCATCATTAACTTATCGATGATGATAGATGTAATCATAAGTTGAAGATTTTTTTATATTTTTTTTATATAAAAGTTAGTAACTAGACTTGTTTCTTTTTACAGTCAGCAAGGCACTCCGGCAACAGCCGTGTGTGACGATGGAGCTTGGAGCGCTCCACCAGGGTTCGTATTTTCAAGTTTATGTAGATTTTTAGCAATAGTTTCTCGTCTGTTCTTTTCTGTAGAAGTTACTAAGGCGGTGGAGGATTTTTTCTTAAATTCTATGTTGATTCGTAAGTGCTACATATATAGCCTAGTTGAAGTATTAGCTTGTTAATTCTAAGCCCAACATTAACGTTACATATAGTATATACATGATAAAGTACATATATGTATAGTAGCAGTTTTGCATCGTTGTGCAGTACCATGTATTACAGACAATAAAGTTTAATACGATTTATTTAGTATATTTTGAAGTCGACTTTTAATATTTTACAGCCGCACGTTAGTTAAGGTTCTTCCGACTTCAATACAGTGCTTCTTCCAATAAAGACAAATCGGACAAAGAAAAAAAAGCAGTAAAACTCGCTTTATAATCTTCTTAAAATGTGGTGTTACAACCGTTTTGATAAAATAAATAAATAAATAAATATTTTGAGGACATTTATACACAGCGCCATCTAGTTCCAAGCTTGTGTTATAGCAACTAGATAACGGAATAAATTACATATACCTACATATGTACTTTTATTTTGTAAATACATACATACAATACAAAGCCACACCCAGACCCCAGCAAATACAAATGTATGTTACAAATATAGGAGTATATGTAAAGTATAAATTAGATATTATATATATTTTTTTCAGACCGCCGCCTCCAAGAAACGACAGTTGGTGATCGTTCACATCACTGAATTGAATTGAAAGAATTTTATATAAACGTTGCTTTTGATTTAATTTACCATTCCCATTATAAATACAAGCACAAAATTTACGACCTTATTTACTACAACCATTCCATGCTTTTAAGGAAAACTACTAACTGTGTTAAAGTGTTTTATGTTATTTTCGCATTTATTATTTTAAATGTCTGAATATTGTTTGTATATGGTGTATTTTGCAATGTAATTTTAGGTTCTTGAAACTATTAAATGTTATGCGTATTGTGTTTATTTATTTTAGTAAAATAAATGGGTTAGTTTTATTTGAAACTAACCGTTCGAAAATTCACATTCATCTCCCCTTAGTTAGTAGCACCTTGAAGTAATTTTTAATAGCTAAAAGAGGTATCCATGAATGTAGCTATCATTTACAAAAGGTATTTTGGAGATCCGATATGTAGTTCAAGAGTTAATCGTGTATCATCAATTATGAGAAAAAACTATTCAGGTATATATACTCGTATTTCTCTAAAGTATGACCTGTATGTAAAAAAAAACTTTTCTATTTTTTTTTAAGTTAGAAACATTAATGAAGGACGGCTCTATGGTTAATGTTTTGATGCCCAGAACTTCTATTAAGCGCGATTCAGACCTAATTGAGGAACTTAGCTCAGCGAATATCTACGAATGAACGCTCACCATCAGGCTAAATTCCTGCTTACCATAACGTAAATGAAATTGAAATTGGTTTCAAAATTAAACTCAAATACAAGAATATTATTAATACCATAGTAATTTAAAATTAAAATCCTACAACATATACTATTCATATAAGCTTCGCCGTAATAGCCTTAAGAATGGCCGTCCGCTGTTTATCCTCGTACATAGTTGCATATTAACACGTGTGACCTAAAATACTGTTTCAGTCCTTATAACTTTAAATTAATATTAATAACTACAAGACTCGGGCCTATTGCTTTATATCTGTGCAAAAGAGATCCGGCGTTATTATAAAGTCGTTAGTTGTGAAATCTTAATAATTTATTTCGTTCCAAGAGTCTTATAAGTAACAGTAATTTTGCTTGTAACGTACATAGGAGTGACTTCTCAACTTTATAACAAGCTAGTTCTATAAAATGTTTACTATGATTTAGAGGAACAACATAGATATAATTTTTTTTCGATGCCTCAAGACTCATCTTTTCTAAAGAAAAAAATAACTTAATTTTTTGATCAAATACATGGGTTTGTCGGATTCAGATTCGCCCGCCGAACTTCAATGTGGTTTAACTTTAACATTTTCCATTTAATCCCTGTTATATCTGTATTTCTATTCTAAAATGATGAACTTGCTGAATTTTGTACCCAGTGTTAAATGATTCGGAAGAACGCAGTGATTTTTTTGACGTGACGCAGTTTTGATTCCCTTCCGTGTACTAATAAACTCTCACTTTTTTAAATAAACTCGTAGTATTTCATCTACAAGAACATCGCCTAAATTAAGAATCTTAATAGACAGACAGATAAAGGCAGACATATAATTTCCTTTTTATGTACGACACCCTAAAATTATCACAAATAAAAAACCCTGGACGAAAATTATTACCTTTACCTTACCTACCCACGGAAATGTCAGCTAGAAAAATATATTTATGATTGTGCTTAATGAATGTGAACATTAAATTTGACAACCGTTTCAAAGCAGTAAATACTAGTTTCGGTCCAACCAGTAAACACATAAACATGATACTTTATAGCACCCTACCTGCCGTTCGGAAAAAAGAGCGGAAAACATTAAATACGCCATTTTTAGATGACGAAAATTGGCCCGGGGCCAGATTGGATGGTGGGCTGTAAAGGCAATTTGTGTCAACTAGAAGTAATTGGATGCTATCCCTGATTCCTTGGAAACATAGAAGTGATTTTGTCTCTTCATGTTCGGATTTATATTAAAAACGATACAATAATATCAGACAAACTGGAATAGTCCTTAATGTTGCAGAGAAGAGGCTCACATTTTCCAGAAGTATTCTGACAGCATTTTCCCAGCCTTTTGTATAGGGATGCAATGGCAACGATAAAACTTAGGTCTTTCAAACTCGTCATGGTATTACAAAACAATAATGTATCTGGTTAGGAAGAAAGTATACAGAGAAGAACCAGCAGAAACTCTTATAGTTGCTCTTTTGTGAATTTTTTTTCTATAAAAAAACAATATTACATAACTAAAAATTTGTTTACGCAATTATTGTGCAATAGTAATGTCATTATTGAGGTAATTAGCATTTCCTGAATAGCCATTAATGTAGATAAAGCTTATGAAACAAATGTACTACATTTTGAAAATTATGGCACAAATACAAATTACCTTAAACATTTAAGTAGTTGATAGGTACTTTGATTAATAGCTATAACAATCAGATATATTTTTATTTTTAAACTTTCTTACGTAGGCGTGCGTAAGGGTCGCGAAAGAGCCTTTTTTGAGTCGCGAAGGTGCTAGGGACACCTTACCACTATGATAAGACGAAACGAAAGTGGAGTTTTGTACGGTACAAGTCCGATATAACCTATTGTCCTTTCCAAGAGCTATCGGTATCCTATGGGGATTTCCCTACTGAAAAAGGCATACAATCATACATAGTAAGTATAAAAACTTAGGAAGAGTAATAAATCAAGCAAACCAATAAATAAGTCAACCTTCTATAGCCCATTCATGTCCTCATTTATATTTCTATCAAAAACCGAGGTCATTATTGAGGTTATGGGAGTCGGAACAAAAAATGTATTACATTTTATTGATATCAAGTATCGAAAACATTTCCTTCTTGTTATGCAAATTAAGTTCAATGTGTTTACAGGTAGCGTGTAATTAAAATTAAATTATTTTAATAAGACTATACGATTTAACTATTTATAATTTTTAAGGTTTATAATAAGAGTAAAACAATTTAATAAATATGATAATATATAATAAGTTCAATCAAAATCATAACACAGTTTGGTTTTGGCAGGCAGGACCAATATATATAACCCCTGACGCTTAGGATTTTTTTTTCCTTAAAAGGCTAAATACTGAAAAATCATTGGTTCTATTATGTTACAGTGTCTACAAATATGCTATTTTCAAAATATTCTAATTTCTTCACATGAATAAAAAAACAGCTATAATATACCTTATGCAATGCAGTGAGTAATTCGTCAACCCGACTGGTTAGCATTTCATCGACCTTACTTACAGCAGTTAGTAGTTACCGGTTGCGCCACCATATCATGCGAAATAGATTCCAACAATGTCTATTGTCTGCGCTTGTTATAATTAATCATACTTATATTGCTAGTGTTATAATAAATAACTGACATCTATATCTATCCTTAAATAAACATATGAAGAATATCCTTTTATTAATAATTTGCGTAGAACGAAAATAGCGTCGATGTGATAATTGCCCCTGCAAAAACGATGTTGTATCGTAAATCTATACTAATATATAAAGCTGAAGAGTTTGTTTGTTTGTTTGTTTGTTTGTTTGTTTGAACGCGCTAATCTCAGGATCTACTGGTTCGAATTGAAAAATTATTTTTTTATTGAATTGACCATGTATCGAGGAAGGCTTTAGACTAGGTATATAACATCACGCTGCGACTAATAGGAGCGAAGATATAATGGAAATATGGAAAAAACGGGGAAAATTATTCATCTTTGAGGGCTTCCTTTTCGTGCGCTGCGAAAACGGTTCAAGATACAAAAATAATATGTATAAAAGAATTATTCCTCTTTAAATGATCTAAAAAAAAGTCCGCGACAGTATATGTCTATCTTCTAAGATTGACTCACTATACCATAATAATGGAAATAGATCCGACGGGGACGAAGTTCCGAGCAACAGCTAGTATTATATAAAATTACGCAATGTAATAACGATTTAATTTTCAGGTATTTTATATATAACGCTAAGACAAACTTTTGTGGAAAAAAAGTTTCAACACGATGGTAATACAATAAAAATTCTTTAACAAAAATAAATGAAACAATAAAAGTAATGCTTACCAAACATTGCAACTTTTATATTTAATTATAAAAATTCATTCTCTTCAATTTAAGTATTAACTCTCACCTCGGCACAGAATTTTACAATAGTCGAATATAATGTATATAATTGAATAATCCAAAGAGCTCTAGATTACAGTGTGCCAAATGTGTATTTTAAAGGTAAAATTTATAAATCTATCTCGGTCAAGGAAACATGTTTGCAGTCATGTTAATTGTATGTGGCTTAAAGTTCGTTTTCGTGTAGAGAATTTACGTTTGTTTTTGTTCATAAAACATATCTAATGTATTATATGCTATTTGAAGTAAATTAGTTGTAAGATACGTTTTGAAATATTCACTCTGAAGTACTTTCTCATTTAGATCATAAGTTAGGTCTTGTAGGGATTTTTGTGCAAATTATTATTAACGCAATGATTAGGCAGCTTATTAAAGTCAGGTCACAATTCAAACGTTTTCCAATTAAAATCCTAACTTTGTATGACGATTAATGAACATGAACATTCTTTGATTGTTGGACATGATCTAAGTTTACATTAGCATCAATACATGTATTACGTAACAAGGTAAATGACCGGTCATAATGTGTAATATTTTTCAAGATGAGCGGCACCTTGAACTAGCGCTCTCGTGACCGCATCGCATGTTAAATGCATAGATTCATCTGCTTAGAACATCGCAACTACATTCAATAAATACTCTTGGATGTGGCTTTAAACTTTATTAAAGTCCCAATTATTTTCATTGTCAACATACAAGTTTCTTATACATATATTTTAGAACAACATTCGATATCTAAAATTCTTAAAGCTAATATCTATATATATAAAAGAAAGTCGTGTTAGTTACACCATTTATAACTCGATAACGGCTCAACTGATTTGGCTGAAAATTGGTGGGGATGTAGCTTAGAACCAGGAGAAGGACATAGGATACTTTTATCCAGTTTCCAAGGGAATAATTTTTTTATGAAAGTAAACGCGGACGGAGTCCCGGGCAACAGCTAGTTATTCATAAAAGGAACAAATTCCAAATAAAAGCTGCCAGATGAAATGGGGTTTCATATCACTCGCATTTGTCCGGCTTATATTGAATGTCATCTAATATAATATAAGCATAAATATAAGCTACGGAAAACAATTATTATAAATGCTTTTTTGAATAAAAGACAATATTCCATACATTTATTGCAATCAGTATTATAAATAACCGTTGTACCTACCTATATAATGAAAAATAATGTTAAAACGCTACATCAAAAATATATCTAATAAATAAAGCTGAAGAGTTTGTTTTTTTTTTTTAAATTATTTTTTTATTGAATTGATCATTTATCGAGGAAGGCTTTAGGCTACATAACATCACGCTGCGACTAATGGGAGCGAAGATATAATGGAAAATATGGAAAAACGGGGAAAAAATTCATCTTTGAGGGCTTCCTTTGCGTGCGCTGCGAAAACGGTTCAAGATACAAAAATAATGTGTATGAAAGAATTATTCCTCTTTAAATGATCTAAAAAAAAGTCCGCGACAGTATATGTCTATCTTCTAAGATTGACGCACTATAACATAATAATAGAAATAGATCCGACGGGGACGAAGTCGCGAGCAACAGCTAGTGTTGAATATAGCGCATCCATTGAGTACAAAATCATATGGTTCGTTAAGAAACGTCTATCAAGATGAATACCGTTTGTAGATGAGCAACGCCTTGAACTTGAAACATGACCGCTACAGTTACGTGAATTAACATTTTAAACAGCTTATTACATCACTTTTGGAATACATTATCACGTGTTCTGAACAATGCTTAATAAGCACGTTTTGGTCATTTGAAAAGTTCAAGATAATATACTACTTTAGGTACTTATTCTTATATCCCCTTACTTTATAAAACATGCATCCTTTTCATTTATTTGTACTTTTACGACCTAGTCAATTGGAGGTACTGCTTTTCCTTGAGTTTGCTTGAATAAATTTTACATAGACATAGTCTTAGTAACACACACTAGGTATAATTCATATAAACACCGAACATATTTTGAGTTAACGTAAAAAAGAGTAAAAAAGTCAAATGAATTATTTTACAATACTACATAAATGTTGAAATTCCTTAACAACTCAGCTATTTCACAAGAGCCTGACGCGTTCATTGACCTTTCGCCAAAGTCTAGGCTCACCGGTCTAGATTTAAAAGCTGATAAATGTATTATATAGTAACACACGACCAATCCCTCCTTTCGAAACCCAAGTAATGTTATTAGACAAAACTATCGCAATGATAACACTGCGATCAATTTGTTGTAGCTTTTAATGATAACTTTCATAGTTACTCTGTTTATAGATGTAGCAATGAGTCAAATTAAGCATTAATTTTATTATATTGCAATTTATTGCATAAGTATTTATTTACTTATACCTTCTTTTAATAGAAAGGACGCTTAAAGCTAAACGTTTCAAATTCACAAATGTTATAAAAAATGTTGCTCCAAGGATTTCCATTAAACGGATGTTCCTACCACTTTCACTTATAAAATTTTTCAATTAAAATTAATAAAACCTGTTACGAAATTGGTGTAAACAAATTTGAAGGCTCCATAGCAAGGTTGTGTTCATGCTATTAATAACCTTGTTTTTATTTTTATTCATAAAACAAATAAGTTCGTTTAATTGTATTTTTCTTTTAATGGGAGGTAGGTTATGTTTAATTCAATATAAATCAACTCATCTTAGGATCTGTATATCAGTAAAAAAATATTCATGTTTGTGTTTATGAATTGTAGTAAAAAAAGGTTATTTAACTAAGCACTCAACTATAAATATACGAGTTTTAAGTAGACTTGCTTCGAGTTTTCTGCTACCTAAGACTTTACCATCTATTTGTGTATCATATCTGTTAATTAAGAATATAATCTATCTACTAGTAGAGTTAAGCAGTTTTTGTGTAAAAAACATAAATATCCATACATTCTCTCAAACATTCGCCTCCTTGATTTAAGTAGTGATATTTTTTTAAAGACTTTCTACGCTAATATCCAACTTATAACAAATAATGTAGTTTACTATGTACAAAGGAATTTTCAAAGATTGGTTTAGGAGATTTCACATATAATTACAACCTCTAAAATAATATTGGTACCTATAGATTAACTTTTGCCAACAACACGTGGACACTATAAATCGTGTTACTTCACAAGTATGTGCAAAGTGCACGCTATGAACTAAATTAAGTTAATGTTACATAAGTTACGCTGTTTGCAACTTAACGGCATTATTGCAAATTGAATTTAATTTCAAAAATACTATTTATAATCAATAAACATTATTATTTCACATAGAGAAGGATCTAGTTTTAGATTTTTTAGATTTTAAATAAGAATATTAATTAAAATAATTTAAAGTTAGTTTTTTTCTATTTTCAACAACTTAGGTTGAAACTTATATAATTATGTATGTAATTATATCACCATTATTAACATCGTATCAAAATCCGGAATAAAACATTTCACGAACTTTTAAAAAGTATCGTTCTATTAGTCGTTACTAAATCATAGTAAAGCAAGACGTGGTCTTATCGTCTGATTTTTTATCTGTATTTTAACTCTAGTCATTAAAGTACTATCTAATACGACTAGTAAGTAATTAATAACCCCTCATGATCGACATTCTGTTACGTTGCAAGGATGATTGATTGCAACATTGATTTTCTGCGGCTATCCGCCCATTACAATTGGTAGCGTATTGTTCTATCATTTTAGAGGCAACCTAACCTTTATAATATTGTTGTGATAACTAGTTTTAGAGATAAATTAAGTAAGTAGTTTTAAATTAAAAATGGTTCGCAGAGAAATAACATAAAATATAAGATTTGTTCGATAGTTAGTAATTACATAAATAATGTGTTTTTTGCTTTTTCACGCAAAATATAACTGAAAAGATTTGGCTGAAAATTGGTATAACATATAGGCAGATACGATTCTAGATTAACACGTCTACTAGTACTAGTTTTTGATACGGGAACTAAAACTGCGCGGCTAAAACTGGTATACAGATAGTTAAAAATATTTAAAAAATATTCAAGCTTAAAGCGCGTGAAGTCACTGGACATATATGGTAGAAATAGCTTATAATTGATAAGGCCGCCAGTAACAAAATTTCGAATAGTTTAATTTTTTTTAATATTTTAATATCTATATTGTAACAAAGAATAAATAAATAAATATAGGTTTTTACCTTAACATATTTAAATATCTTAATAGCACTTTATTTAATAACTAAAATGGCCTACACTAAAGTAATCCTATTAAACTAACGTCTACCTCATTTGCGAGTTCTAACCCTCGTTCAACTGATGATAAATAATAATTAAGTAACTAAATACGGAGTGATCATTAGCGAAAGATTAAAGCAACGAGCGGTATATTAAAACCGGTTCATATTATTTTCTTTTACTTTGTTGTACTAAGCTTCAACTATGAAATTAAACCTTAATTTTCTTTATTCATGTACGATATTTTGCGTAAAGTAAGTATGTAAGTATACTAGCGCTAGGTATAGATTTTTTCAAAAAACACGTTACAAATATTAATTAAAGCATGCAGTTATTATTTATTATATATAAAACTATAGATCCCCGGCTTTGCTTGGATATATTATGTATGTATTGATTGAGATGTAAGCTACGCTATCTTTTAAGTCGGATCAAACTGCACACAGTGTACAAATTTAATTTAAAATCGTTTCAGTAGTTTAGGAGTCAATCGCAGACAAACGGCGTGACACGTTATTTATATACTATATAATATTAAGATAAACACAGATTGCTGAAACATATTGTTTGTACCACATCCCACTTCAAAAATAGCAGCAAAAAATTGAATAGTTAGAACCGAATTAAATAACAATTCCCCGTCTACAATTAATTTCATTGCTATAAAATTTAAATTGTAAAGCATCCTAATTCCTCCAATCCTATCAACTGGATTCAGTAATCGTATTATCTCACCTTAAACAAAGGCAGTAAACTTTATAATCTTTCGTTAATCTATTAAAATCGTGAGACAATTAATAGTTGTCGTCATAAGATACGCCTTGGGCGAGTCGTGATTGAAACTGTTTTGATATCTTTAACCTGGTAGCTCCATTTTATCTTCGTAAACATAACGATAACAACCAACAATATCGCTTTGCATTTCCCCTATTATTAATAATTTTTATATTCGTAAGGGAACCTTTTTAGATTTTAAATATTTTTTTCAATGAAGATTTGATAAATATAAACTCATACAGAAGGGGTGGATTATACATTAACAATAAAACAGGACTGTAAAAAATAATTAACAAATTATTCAAATAATAGTATATAATAAATAATTATGTCTTAAATCTTATAACTCCTAAGAAAAACTCGTCAAAAATGTGAAACATGTCTTCCCTCATTTATGCCGTATGTAAAATTATTATATCTAAAGTCTTTACGCGGTACAGAAATAATTTTCCGTTGCAAAGTAGCTGCTATGGAAAAATACTGACATAACAGTATTATATTTTTACTATTTTATATCACTACTCATAATATATTATATATTAATACTCATAAAATTAGGGCGTAGTATAATTCCCACGACCTAGACCATTACGTACTACTTCAAACAAGCTTAATATCCGCTGATTAGGATATAAATTTAATGTAACATTCGACTTACGAAATCGGTATAAAAATGATAAACTGTCACAGTGCGTATCAGATGTAACATCAAGACAAGAAGCGATTATTCGCCCACCGTGAGTGCAATATAGTTCAAGGTAAGAGAGTGTGTACGACGCTATTACGGTAACAGCATCATTAAAGATCAACAAAACGGGTACAGTCGAGCGGAAAAGAGCTTACGTTTAAGTTCTTTTGATATTCGAATGGGTCGTGTGTTTACTGTTTGTAGTATAGAAACTCATGCACTGTATAAAATGCTCTCAAAACAGAATGTTACAAAATAATCATTCACAAATTTCTTATGGGACACAACGAGCTCTAATAACTTATATATTTGATATTACAAAAGAAGCTACCAGTTTATCTTTTTATTTTTCCTCTCGTGATAAGGCCTTTAGTAACCATAAATGTTTTTCCAAGGACTAACTAGTTGATAAATAAAATAAAACCTTTTCTATATTTCTTGATTCTACTGACTACTAGTAACTGATTGTAAATGATTTTTTATATTTTTATATGTAACCTGTTGTAAATCTGAACGAATTGTGTCGGTGCCGTATATGTGTCATGATTGGATGAAACAGGCTCCTGAAAAACAGTATTTACTATCTTGGGAGCCTGGGTAAAATATTTTGTAAATCACCTTGTTATGGAAATAAATTATTATTATTATAACTTTTAAGAAATAATTCATGTACTACCTACAAAATATAATTCAAACGTGAAAATCGTGTCCGCATACAAAGTAAATTTCGTGCTCAATTGTACTAGACGAAACATATTTTATTTGTACTTTTTATCACTGATTTTAGATAAGCAATAAACTACTCATATAATTTAGATGTATTAGTCAGCACTGATTAAGGATACGAAGTGAACTTTAAAACAAGAAGGTTACACAAGGTTTGTATAACATTTGTAACGCTTTTATCGCGAATATCTACGCCCATGAATCTATAAATTGACCCATTGTATATGACCTTTACATTGTTTTTATGGACCTAAGTATATTTCTTGTATAGCTATTGTTGTTATATTTAATACCGAATGGTCAGTTTTAATGTGTGAATTAGTCGTGTAATAATTATATGTAATTATTCTGCCTATGATGAAGATATAATTTGCCATAGAAAAATCAATAATAAAATTATTGAAGCGAAAAATGTCGTCTTTTTTGGCTATTTAGGCGATAACTTTCCTCAAGTGCCTCGCCTACTCATTTGCCCTATATGTTATAAAAAAACAAGAAATAATGTTAAAAGACCACTACAAACAATGAAAATATTTTTGTCCAATTGTATCGTTTTATCGTGAATTTCGCAATAAAAAAGTTCGAGTTATCACGTCAAACAATAATGCAAATGAATAAATTCTGTCTTTCATAATATAATTGCGAAAAAAAGATTCACGATAATAATAAATAAAATCATCTAATGTCACTGTAAAAAACAGCTCACTATATATCCTTTGAAGTTTTTACAACTTCAAGTGACTTCACACCTACTTTTTTCGAAGTATTCTAGACTATAGATTCAATTACACTTTTAAAAGCATAATTCTTGATTGAAATGATGCATTGATTTACTAGATTTAACAGAGGCTTAACTCAGAACCTTAAATGGTAATATCAATTAATGAGAAAACATATTATGTCCCCCTCGTACTCTAAATAGTAATAGATTGACAATTTCAGCCCGTACAGTAACATTTGAATGGTTACCCACAAAATAATAATAAAGTTGACAAAAAAGGCGGACTTTGTCAAAACAAACAGTCTTTATATAAACATGCTATATAGTTTGACAGTAGTATTTAATTGTCAATGAATAAGAAGCTTATACAACATGACATGTATCATATTATGAATAAATTAAGCCTTAGGCAGTCTTATGTACCCACCTAGCTAGAGGCTATTAATCAATTTCACGTGATGCAAGCAGTAAAATATTTATTAAGTTCAAAATAGTACCAGGCACGTGACTTACAAGTCCACAAATAAAACAAAATAAAATTAAAAAATTACGCATGAAAATATTACTCGTCTGAAAATGTTACTAAAGTTTCAAAATTAAATAGGAAATGTTGCAAATTCTGGTTCCGACATCTGAAATAGGTCACATCACGGTCGTTAAAAAATCAACTTGCATTTTTAACAATTACGCGGGAGACCATCAAAAATTATCATTCGACAAATGAAAAGCGGAAAGCGCAACATCCTTCCGAATTTTATGTACGAATAAAAATAATATAGACGTCACATTGACCGACATTGCGTACGAAGGCCGCTCAAATGTCAACAGGACCTTTATGAGAAGCAGAACGATTGGTCCGTGCTCTTAAGCTCGGTAAGCAACTTGTTGCGTAACTAGCTCTCATTACGATGAGTGCAAATAAACACCTAGCGATTATACTTTTTAAACAAACTTCATATGCAATGTTACTTGTAAAATAAAAACATTATTTGAAAAGGTGTGAATTCGAGTAGATTTTGGACGAGAGGGTTAGGTTATCCACTAACCTGATGTATAAAGAGAAATAATAAAAATTAATATTTAGGTACTATGCCCTAATTAATCTGTATATTAGTGAATGTTTCTCTGACAGAAACTTATTGAAATATACAACAATGAATCGAGGCACGAATTAAACTTCTCTTAAGATATAAAACAAATTGTACAGTTTTGATGACAACTCAAAATATATATAGCCTTATTTTATAGCGTCTTCCTCCTAGTTTGAAGTTCATAAAACAGCGTTGTCATAAATTTCCAATAAAATTGAGATATTCACCATAGCGCTTCGGCAGTGATAAATGCGGTTCTGCCAAGATTTATTATACTTCCAATTACATTTCTGTGCAATTACTTAATCAATGTATTTTCAACGCTTAATCATAACCAAAGCCTAGGGTATTATAGCATTGTTAACTCATCCTCAATAAAAGTCTCTTTGTTATAAAACAATGACCTAATGATGAAATCTGAACGTAAATAGCTCAGAACAACGCGCTTCCTTGTAATTAACAAACAATTAATTTTATTCACGGTCGCTTTATTATTTAATTATAATAAAATTATACGTAAAGATTGGTGGAACTACCGCATTTTATGATTGAAAGATTTCGTGATACGCCTTTCGATACGTATACGCATAACAATAAAAATCTTTACTAAGTGATAATTGGATAATCACAAAGGAACCTTCATATTTAGGAATGTGCGTTGTTGAAATACATACCCACCATTTAAAAATCCGTATTGCAAATATAAAAGTGTTTCAATTTAAAATTGGTTAAAGTACATTTTGCAATGAATATAAGTTTGCCAAGCTATTTTACGAATAGTTATTCGTGCGATATAAAAAGGAATGAATTAAAATTGAACTGAATTTAAAATTCGGCCAATTCGCAAATATAAAAACGTACTCGTTTTCTAGGCAATTTCAGTGCTGACTAAGTTGTTAATCCTTTTTATAGCCCTTAAAAACAGTTGCGGTGTTATATCTCGAATAGTTGGCGTTAGTCCATACAATTGCGATGAAGGTGGCAATTAGTGTTGTGATTCCACGATATGGGTTTTAGCTTTGACAACAATGTTAAAGGTCAATTGTAAAGTTATCTATTGAATACATTTATACGTGTTCCTATCATAATATACAAAATTGATTGATCATATATTTATTCATTATCAAAACGTTCTTAAACTTATAAAAAATCGAGGTGTAGCTGTTTATGCGTTATACTATGTAAAGCCTTTTTGAAATGATTTATTTATTTAAACACTTTATATTATTAGATACACTTATATTCTTACTTACGTCTAAAGGTTTATTTTCAACAGATTATATATTGGAATGCTGTTGCTTATAAAAATACCACACATAAAAATCGCACAAGAAATTCACTTACAAATTGAATAAATTATACAAAAAATACATTAAGAAATGAGATCGCATTCGTTATGAAATACTTTCAATTTATCTGTTCTGATTGCAACGCATTAGGATTAAGACAAATGCTATAACAGTTGAAACAAGGCCACCTTTTTGACGATGAAATGAATTAAGATCATTTATCTTAATAAATGCATCTTACGATGTGACTTGAAATAATTAAGAACGATTGATATTAGGCAATGTGTAATCCGATTGTATGGGACTGATACTGAGTATGTTTCACAGTTTATTATGTATTAACTAGCGACAGCCCCGGCTTCGCACGCAAACATTATGCATGTATTGTATATATATAAACCTCGCTGCTCGTTGCCCGCGACTTCGCGTGGACTTTCATATACACTTTGACCCTCCCTTCTCCCCTTATAACCCTTCTTTCAAGATAAAAAGTAACCTATGTTCCATCTCAGACTCTAGACCATCTGTGTACCAAATTTCATTACAATCGGTTAAGCGGTTTGGCCGTGAAAGCGTAAAATTATAAAAAGTTTCAACCCCTCGCGCAACCTTTTGGGGGTTGAATTTAAAAAAAGTAGCCTATATCCTTCCCCAGGCTTTAGACTATTGAATTCCTCTTGAATCTCTCTATCTATTATAAAAGGCATAAAAATCAGTTGCGTAGTTTCAAAGATTTAAGCATACCTAAAAGCTGAAGGCAGTTATAGTAGGTATATATTCATTGTAAGCTCTTTAAGAGTTTGTTAGAAGGAGAGTTTGTTACATATACACTAACAGATACTAGCCTGTTCCATTCACTTGAAAAGTACCTCCACTTTAGTCTATAACTATCAGTTTAGAATTTCAATTGAAAAAAGTTAATACACGCTATAATAATATCTTCTAAAGACTAAGCGATCAACAGGGTTCGTCGCTTAAATTTCATGTTTTATTGATGCCGCCGAAGGACTGCATCGCATTAAATTTTCATAGATTTATTACGGGGCTCTTGCTTATACAAATATAGGCTTTTCAAAATGTCTCGCTTATTCAATATGGAAATCGGCTTATAGCCTTACAGGCTTCAGTTGAAATTTTGACTTAGTAGAATCATTGTTTTTCTTTTACTACAACTATAAGCAGGCTGATTTCTTTTAATCCATGCTAACATGTAAGCCCGAATAGATTTAATTTATTTTTTATGATAATCCACGCTGCTTTTAGTCAATTTTATAACGTAACGTTGAAGTATATAACCATGAATACATACAAGGACAAAAACGCGAGACATAGCTCAGTAAAATATGAATTCTACTCAATTCACTTATGTTTCTGATACACTTTGTTCCTATGAGAATTCCAAACAGAGCGATGTAGGCACATACATGTAAGTTACAAATTCGCAATTAAGGTTACACCCACGCGTGGGTTTTGCTAACTGGTGCTAATATTAAAGGTGTTTCATTGACCAACGAGTAAGCGTACAAAGAACATAAATCAGATTTTTCTGTTTTGCATTATTTTTTTATGTTATTTATTTTATCGTATTACAGAGTGTATATGTCTGTCCATATGTATTAGATATTTTTTTTAATACGGCTTTATTTAATAGACAGACAAATTAAAGAGAAAGGTATATATGTCACTAGTTATGTTATAAAAAGAAATTTCTTAAAATTCTTATTAACATAAAATTATGAAGGCAAATATAAAATATTGAGGTTATTCTTTTAGTCAATTCGATTTGACTAATCCTTGCTTTTCCTTTATTTACAAAAATTTTTTTATTCACTTTATACATGCATTTTCTCAAATGAAACTGTATTTTTAAGGTTACCACTATTTTGTATGTTTAATATAATAAGTATCTTTAAATATGTATTTCTATTGGTATGCGATTTTAATTGCGGTACTTTACAGCGACAAATAAAGGCTTTATAAATATTATTTTACTCACGAATGTGGTTAAAAGTACATTGGAGCGAAATTTAAATACAAAATGAAATCGATTTGTTTTCCTTACAAAAACAAAAGTGGTCCGTTTTCAGAAAGCTAATTACATCTTTTAATTCAGAATCTTATATAAAATCAAAAACAACTTGCCCATAACAATATACTTATATTATTCATTATAATATAAGACGAAGAAGACATAAATATGAACTCTATGTTAAAGTATCTACTGAATATTTACATTTGCCATACGTAAAAGGGCTATTTTTTTAATATTTTTAACAAAAAAATAAATGTGAATATCATTCATCAATACCAAAATATATCGGCACCATAACCTTTTCCCTTTTTGGGAAATATTTAAGGTGACTGAGTTTAAGGCCAGAACTGGTTTAACTGTGATGTATGGCTTATTACCTCTTGAAATAAGTTAAAATTAATGATAGGAATTAATTCCAGTGTCTTGTATAAAAAGCTCGTGGACGCAGATGTATTGTCATTCGATTTCTGAATTTTTGTAAAAGAAAACGCATAATCATGTATAAGGTAAAGTTAATACCCTTTTATTTAATGTTATATATTTTTCAATATAAATTAATTTTGCATCTATATTTGCATCTCATCTATATTTGCATTCTATAGGTTTTTTAGCCTGCAGAAAACTAGGATCACTAATGTATGGAAGTGTACATTGCGGACTTGTATTCGCTTAACTACAAACTGCCATTAAAATTAACTCTTCGTTACACTAAAATCCATTGAGGCAGTGACAAAAAAGCTTCCCATAACTAATATTAGTCTTAAGAAAGAAAATAATAAATAACATATCAAAATTGTTTCCACATTAATTATATAATTAATTTTCCAGATAATCGCTGCTTTATCCTGCTTGATGGTTGTCAAAGCTGGAGTCATCAACACATCACATTCTCCAACCTCAGTATCTAACGTCTACTCTTCCGTTAATGAGGCTGCTAAAGCACCAGCCCCGATTTACGAAACACATCACGACGACAAAGAAAATTCCATAGATGGTTCCCTTAAAACAACGTACCACGCTAACATAACACCCTACTCTAGTATCACAAGCAATGGAGCGTTATTACATTCGTATCCAACTATTTACTCCCCCCAAGTCCACGCTCCTATCTACTATAACCCTGCTTACACTGTTTCTTCTCCCTTGGTAGCCAAAACAACACACTACTCCAGCCCGATCTATACCCACAGTACAGTTCCCGTTCTGACAAAGACCTACTCAACTCCCGTCTTAACTAAAACCTCATCAGGACTATCCGCTTACCACGCCCCTATCGTCCAAGACCAACACTTGAAAACAACCATCACATATTCCGAAGCTCCCTTAGTTTCCCACATGACTTTTAGTGGCCTAGGTGCTAACTACGCTTGGTAAAATAATAAGATATGAAATTTTGTGGTATGCGCGACTGACTTTAATTAAGGTTAAATATAATTCTGCTATGTTAAGCCTGTTTATTTATGCTTGTTGCCTTTGAAATAAAGTACTCATAATTATAATTAGTGTTTCCATTTGTGACATAATTACGAACTTAACGTATTTAAGAAGACGACTGCTTTTGGTCAGAACGAATGCTTTCAGATGTTTTTGATATTCAACAAGATAATTAATTTATTTTACGTGTCACTGTGACATTTTATGGTGTATCTTAATTTAACTGTTATTTATGTTTAGAATTTGTAATTATTTAAGCTATGTTATAATCATATTCTATAGCTTCTCTGTTACATTGTATACGTTTTTCGTCAAGTTTACAAAAAGCAAGATTAATTTACAATAAATGATTATGGAGTATCCAGCTAATGACAGGTAGACTATCAATAATGTTGCGCCACCGGTAAAAAGTAGCACCATAAGCTTCATGACCAGTTTTGGTTGTAATTTACCCACCATGA
>JADANM010006502.1:5592060-5604963 GCA_026213755.1 Eurema hecabe
TATACTTCTTAAGTATCTATAAATCGTATTTACCTACATACGATTTAAAATAATATGTCTGTACTTAAAAACTATATTCTAAAGCTATACGGATTTATACTAGGACCTAGGACGTTTCCTCCCAGGATTAGGGTCTCCAAGTAGCGCTGAAGCGTTGCTACTCAGTTATAATGAAAGCATATAAATAAGGCTTGTGAATTTCCTCAAATTACTTTTTAAATAATGTTAAAAGAGTAAGTATAAGATATGTTTACTCTTTGAAAAAAAATGAAAGATAAAAATTAATTAACATATTAGCATGCTAGAAATCATAAGTATACAAATTTCTGACCTTACAGGACGACCGTTACCTTGGGAGTTCACTAGCTCTTGGACTATAATGTTGTTTGGGACACACTAAAGCAAACTGCACCTAAAGAGTGCTAAAATTTTGAATCAATATAAATTCAAATTCGCTTTTATAGTATATCTATTTATAATCATTTAATTCGATATTTAAACGAAGTTAGTTGTTCATTATTTTTATTACCGGATTATAATATACTGGTGACCTAATATAGTATGAGGGTCTTACATAGCAAAGGATTAATTAATTTATTGGTATCATTCGATCCGTAATAAGTATTTCTATTTTCTTCACATGTCGGTGAGTACAAACAATATAGATGGACGAATGTGTAAAAGTTAAAGCAACAATGCAATCGTAGTCATTTGTAGTCTTTTGTTATGTCAGATCTGTCGGTGCCAAGAGTTTTATTTTCCGCAATTCTGCTTTTTTACAAGTTTGCTCTTTATTTTTAGATCTAGTTGGAAAGTTTCAGCACCATGTATTCTCCATCTGACGTAACTTTATAATGAAATTGACTGTAAGTGTGTATAAGTTAACGCTAATTGCATTAGTATCTCTACTTTGCATTATTTATTGTGAGTCTTAATTAAATGTCATATATTTTGGAATTTTAGATCGTGTAATTAATCCAATTAAGAATTTAAAACTCAGCACTATTATTTTTCTCGTTTTAATTAAAAGGACGTAGGATGTGGGTATTTTTTCTAATGGAAGCTTAAACAACTCAGTAATAATTTCAAATTCTTTTTTATTTAAACAATTTCGTTACAATTATACAGTCAATCTTTAATTAAAGTTTAAGTTCTATGTTTGTCCGTACGTACTACGTTCTAATGATAGTTATGTTATGTACATGTGAAATAAAATGCTTTGGTAGTTTACCAGCCGTGACCACCGTACGCCGCTCCATACGATCCGGCGTAAGCTGCACCGTAGGATCCACCGTAACCTCCGTATGCGATAGCGGGGGCGGCAGCGTAGGAAGCGTAAGCGGGAGCCGCGGCATAAGTGGCAACAGGAGCGGTGTGGGTGGCAACCGAGGCGTACGATACGGAAGGAGCGACGCGGGCTACCGGGGCGGCGTACGCAGCAATAGCGGGTGCAGCGTATGTTCTGGCAACCACAGGTGCAGCGGCAGCATACGTTCTGATCACGGGAGCAGCGGCCGCATAAGTGCGGGCGTAGACGGGAGCGGGAGCAGCGTAAGTCCTAGCAACAACTGGTGCAGCGTACGTGCGCACCGGTGCAGCGTAGGCTACAGGAGCGCTGTGGGTCGATACTGATTGGTAAGAGACACTAGCGGGCGCGGCGTATGCTCTTGCGACGGGTGCTGCATATGTGGCGACTGGAGCAGCGTAAGAAGCAACTGGGGCCGCAGCGTAAGAGGCCACAGGAGCTGCAGCGTATGTGGCTACGGGTGCTGCAGCATAAGCAGCGATCGGCCCACCGTGAGATGTGGTCGTCTGAGTGGTGTATGACACGGACGTGGCGGGCGCACTGTAGGCGACAGCTGGTGCTCCATGCAGTAAATTGCCAGCGGACGCGATGCCCACGGCGCAGAGAAGAGTTACCACCTAAAACATAATAGAAAACAATAAGTTATAAAAACTCCACTGAATAAACTACCACCAACGCTTAATTTTATTTTCATAAGTAAGGAATAGCTACCTTAGTAAACATGATAGGGTAGAGCTATTTGTTCTTAGTGACTTCAAAAGCACATACATTCACTTATATACCTCTGCGAATAAACTGGTATCCAATCCTAAGATAAGTTTTGTGCAATATGTAATGCAACTTGTGGTATCGAAAAATAACATTTCATTTCAGGCAATAAGGATTATTTTACTTAGAAAATATTTACAATTCTATGTTAAAATCCCGTACATACAACTGTAACAATGTCAGGGCAAAGCTACACCCAGTCTCCTATTAATATGTGTACTAGATACTATTTTCTCGAAATATCGCTTATAGCCGTTGACTAAGACACAATCATTTGAATTACTAATACGTGTCCCCTTTTTGCGATGTGATTTTAGTCGAATAGAAATTGCATCAGTCTTATAACAATATATAAGGAGATATCCTGCCTGGTCTTGTTTGGAAGATTTTTTTTTTCAATTCAACATAACTAGGTATAATATTGTATTACATACTTAATAAGCGTAATGAAATCAATTTATTTTTAATGGTAGATTTTTGAAGTATGGTCGTGGTAATAGTGGAAGGACATAGTTATTATTTTTAAAATTAATATAGAATATAGTTTGGTTAACAAAAAAATTGCAAGTATAGAAAAAAATTAAGAGTTTATCGTAGTTAAAATAAAATGATGTGAATGTTGTAACTTATTTTAGTAAGATTTTAAATTAAAATTTCGTTATAATTGTATTAAAATCACGGCGAGCTTATTTTAATGCTATAATTTATAAAAATCAACATCATAAAATCCTAAACAAATACCCATAACGTAAGAAAGAAAACGTGAAGTTATGAGGTACTCGTAAAATGTTATTATATTCTTGGAAACTGAGCTTTGTCATGAAATATTAAGGAACTACACTATACATGTAATAGCATCTTGATGATATGTATATACATTATGAGGAATATTCCTCTAAAAATGCAAAACCTATTACGAAAAATTTGTGCAATGCTTATGCATATTATATTATAATTGTGCAGTATTGAATTTTATGTATTCATGTAGATAGATGTATCTCAATACTGATATTTAAGTTATTTTGTTTTAATTAAGGATTTTATAAGTTTAACGAAGTGTGATAAATAGAATGTTGGCAAATGTAATTTTGTTTTTCAGCACTAGATGGATTGGAATTTAATGAAATTTGGGAGATAGTTTAGAGCTTAGGACATAATATGTATGATAAATGATCAAAGTTTTTACACATACGACAAAAATAACCCTTGTACGTTAAGCCTTTGTATTTCGTAACTTTATTCGGACTCTTAATTTTCATGAACCTTTTAGACTTTTTATCTTCTGTAGTATCAGAAAACGTGTTTACTACGGAACAAAACCGCGGGATTTTGCTAAAGCTCAGACTAGCTCAGTTTTTCAATAACTACTACTACTTAGAACATTTGAGAGTTTTATAGAGATATGTGAATGACGAAACATGTAGTTAAAACATTCAAAGTTAAGCATTATTCCGCATAATGCAGAAGTATCCTATAACTAAAAAACTAGATAAAACGATTACTGTTATGTAGGTATGCATGTATTTTAAGTATACGTATGTATATCGTATAATTCATATAGGACTCATCATTATTGTTTTCCACTTTGTCACATATTCAAAATTAGTAAGTACTACACAAGATTACCTAATTTAAAGGTTTAGATACCTGTAATTACGTTGTGGTATGGTTGCGTTAACCTGTGTTACGTTAAGGCAAGTGTAAAACCACCAGTTACATATTAGGTATCTGCAGTTATTTAAGACAATTAGACGGTCCTATATTTAAATTTCAACTAATGCGTTACTGAAGTTGATTGACATATTTTAGTTTAATTCAATCATTATAAGCTTGTCTTAATCTAAGAATGATAATTTGATTTAAAATGTTCTGACTACCTCGGCTTAGAATGTGTTTTTTAGTTAATTCCTTCTAAAATTGTGTGATAAATATTTATATCAGCGTTCTTGTAATTTATATCTCCAATTCAAGACATGTTTGTCGGCGTTCAAATGCTTTTCAATTTCAAGTATGGTTATTTCATATTTGTTTTAAATCAATACAACCTTAATAATAGGATGCGTGGTAGGAATATATATTTCAATTATTTTTAACTTACGGTTGGCCTATAGTAGTTTGGGTCTTTACCTAAGAATAATACACATTTCACCTTGTAAAACATTCTATGTTTGTGCATACGTAATAAAAAATCTTATAAAACCATTTATATTATAAATACAGTGATAATTGTCATTAATTATTATGATGAAACAATTAACGAAAGTCGGACCGGTGGTGTGATATACTTCACCAAGTTAAAAGTGGTTTACCTTGGCAATGAAAGTAGTTTTGTCAGATTTGGCGTATGCTTTGTGTATAAAAACCAATGATCATATTATATTATTATTCAGTTGCCAATCTTTAAACTACAATAATGTACGCTAAGGTTTGTACGACTCTACTGATTTTGTTTAATTATTTTGGTTTATTTTATTGTTTTTGTTAGTTATTTAATAACATGTATTTTAATTACAGTTGATCGTCGCTCTGTGCGCTTTGGGCGTCGCCCACGGCAGCGGGCTGCTCGCCGCCGCCCCCGTGGCGTACAGCAGCCACGCCATCGCGCCCGCCGTGTCCTCCGTGTCCTCGTACTCGTCCCACACCGCGCACGCTGCCCCCGTCGCCGCGTACGCCGCACCCGCCATCACCTCATACGCCGCTCCAGCTGTCGCTGTCCACTCTGCCCCAGCCGTCGCCGTCCACTCCGCCCCAGCCGTCGCTGTCCACGCCGCGCCCGCCGTCGCCGTCACCCGGACCATCGCGCCCGCCTCCACCTCCTACTCTTCCTACTCCACCCACACCGCGCACGGCTCTCCCGTCGCGACCTACGCCGCGGCCGCTCCCGCTTACGCCACTTACGCCGCCGCCGCTCCCGCCGTCGCCGTCCACGCTGCGCCCGCCGTTGCCGTGAGCCGCACCATCGCCCCGGCCGTGTCCTCCTACTCCTCTTACTCCAGCCAGACCGCTCACGGCGCTAGAGCCATCGTCGCTCCTGCCGCGTACGCCTCCTACTCCGCCCCCGCCATCGCGTCGTACGCCCACACCTACTCCGCTCCAGCCGTCGCGTCGTACTCCCGCAGCTATGCCGCCCCCGCCGTCGCGTCTTACTCCCGCAGCTACGCCGCCCCCGCCTACTCCTCGTACGCCGCTGCTGCTCCCGTTTACTCCACCTACGCCGCCGCCGCTCCCGTCCTCAGATCCTCCTTGGCGTACTCCGCTGCCCCCGCCGTCTCTCACATCGCCTACAACGCTCACGGCGCCAACTACGCTTGGTAAACTGAATCAAACTAAAACACAGTATAATACTGTTTGTAAATAAATAATAAAATATTAAAATGTATTACGAAAAACTTTGTTATGTTTTATTCATTATTTGGAATTTAGTAGGACAGATAGTTTTCGTGTTATGAGTGGTGTAGTACAGTACTGTCCCCAATAGGTAGGTAGGTAGGGTATAAAATGAAAGGTTATTAATTAGGCATCATTTTATTCCCAGGGACTATTAACGTTAAGAAATTACCAAAGGACATATTTCCAAAAAACGTAATAAAAACGTTTTTAAAATATGGTTTTCTTCGTATGTGCATAACTTTGTAACCGTTAGGATAATGGAAATATAATGGAGATGCTTATTTAATAACCATCTTTCATGCGTCATAGCTACCCTGTTGGGAAGTGACTACTGCTTTTTTCTTATTCAGGAAATCATGCCCAATAAGTACATTTCAAAAATTTGCAAGACGAAGGTATGTCAAACGAAAATCGTTATTTGAAGACTTTGGAAATTGGGTCTCGCACTACGAGTATGTTACTTATCTCAAACTTATTTTATTCAAACGTGTTTATAAATTTAATGCAATTTGAGATTGAAAATAATAGCTTCATTGCTAGAACAACCACGATATAGGCGATGATCGTTCACACTTGTGCTGGGTTCATGCGCAAATAAACATTGAGTTTCTATAATATTATAGGTAGGTACCTCAAGTCTGATTACCAAAAACAACAAAATTCTAGGGACTTAATTTATAAGCAGCGAAAATTTTTAAATAAATCTGACTATCTGACTAAATACAAATCCGAATCGCCCGGACTTCTATCCCCTTTATTTAAGATATTCCAGAAACGTTTGGTTCCATATTTTTCATTGTAAACAACTGTACACATTCCAAAGCTCTTTGTTTACAGGAAAAATTTGCTGAATATAAGTTTAAATGTCAAATCGCGTCTTTACGCGTTTCTGGAATCAAAAATAATAAAAGATTGACGGACAGATAGTGAACTAATTGATGTTATGTGGATTTCGTTTTTTTTCTTGTACTCAATACCTAGAGCATAACTTAAGATTTCCAATTTAAAAATTCGAAAGCAACTATCGATTAATCCACCTAAATACCTAAACAAATTTTCCCGAGTTCCATCCTCAATATAATAGAGATCGAAAAAATGTTGTTAAAGTGCTTAAGAAGAAATTTCAAACATTTAAAAATAAACCGGACTATTGCAAATAAGACATAAGGTAGCGTCGACGTCTGGCTGTGGTATTGAAAGCACGTGTTGCTTATTGCCACAACCAAATATCGTCTTTTTAGGAATTTTATAAAATGAAAGTAAAAGTTTACTTCGAAAACATATTATATTTATTTTTATTTATTTACAAACAGCATTATACTGTGTTTTAGTTTGATTCAGTTTACCAAGCGTAGTTGGCGCCGTGAGCGTTGTAGGCGATGTGAGAGACGGCGGGGGCAGCGGAGTACGCCAAGGACGATCTGAGGACGGGAGCGGCGGCGGCGTAGGTGGAGTACACGGGAGCAGCAGCGGCGTACGAGGAGTAGGCGGGGGCGGCGTAGCTGCGGGAGTACGACGCGACGGCGGGGGCGGAGTAGGTGTGGGCGTACGACGCGATAGCAGGGGCGGAGTAGGAGGCGATGGGGGCAGCGGCGTACGCGGCGGGAGCGACGATGGCTCTAGCGCCGTGAGCGGTCTGGCTGGAATAAGAGGAGTAGGAGGACACGGCCGGGGCGATGGTGCGGCTCACGGCAACGGCGGGCGCAGCGTGGACGGCGACGGCGGGAGCGGCGGCGGCGTAAGTGGCGTAAGCGGGAGCGGCCGCGGCGTAGGTCGCGACGGGAGAGCCGTGCGCGGTGTGGGTGGAGTAGGAAGAGTAGGAGGTGGAGGCGGGCGCGATGGTCCGGGTGACGGCGACGGCGGGCGCGGCGTGGACAGCGACGGCTGGGGCGGAGTGGACGGCGACGGCTGGGGCAGAGTGGACAGCGACAGCTGGAGCGGCGTATGAGGTGATGGCGGGTGCGGCGTACGCGGCGACGGGGGCAGCGTGCGCGGTGTGGGACGAGTACGAGGACACGGAGGACACGGCGGGCGCGATGGCGTGGCTGCTGTACGCCACGGGGGCGGCGGCGAGCAGCCCGCTGCCGTGGGCGACGCCCAAAGCGCACAGAGCGACGATCAACTGTAATTAAAATAACTACTTTAGCACGATTCTTTTTTATATAAGAAAACAATGTTAGCTGCAATACTGTATTCAATCCAGGTCTACATAATATTTCTCGATATTTTTAGGAAACTGTTCTTCATTATGCCATAAATTAGGAATTATCATAGCTTGTTTAAAATCTGATAAAAGAAGTAGACAATTTATATTATTAGGTACTAGTAGCAATATTAATATATTTTAATTAACCACACACCTTGGCGTACATGTTTCTGTTGTTAATGTTGGTAACTAAATAATTTTTGCTAGGAGTGCCCTAGTTTTTATACTAAACGATCGACCACACTTCAACATACTTTCATTGTCAAGGTAGGCTGGTATTTGGTAGGTGGTACGCAAGTGAGTCAGAAAAGACTTTCAATTTTAATCTTGTTCCGTTTGTTTGCCAGCACTTATCGTGGAACCATCAAGGCTGGAAGGTACGGCTAGGGAATAACTTGTTTATAATCTTAATTGATGGTTTAGAATAACAAGTTATAAATATATAAAATATAGCAGTGAAATCTATCTTGATTTACTCAATTATAAAAGGATAACGTACGTATAGTGTACCCATACTGTATTAACGTTCTTGTTAAGTATGTAGCATATATCAAAAAATCGTAAATAATTATTGCGAAATAGAAATACTCAAATAATAAGTGAATTACGTACCTACTCCAATAACACGTGCATTTTTAAAACATTTCTCTAATTTTCAAGGAATTTTCGACGAAGCTGTAAAGTGTAATGTTTAAACTATACAAGATCTTAATTGTTAACTTTATTATTCAAAAAAGGAAATTAAAAAGTAAAAGAAACCAGTTATGATTAATTCTTTATAATACAAATATTATAAAGAAGGAAATTTTGTGTGTTTGTTAAATTGTAAGGGATCTACTGAGCCGATTTTAAAAATTCTTTCAACAATAGAAAGCCACATTATTGCTGAGTGTCATAGGTTATAAAAAAAGGATTGTTAACATTATGCCCAACGAAGTGGGCACGGATCCGCTAGTTACAAAATATGTAAATTCTTTTATTGGAAAAGATTTCATAATATGAAAATAAACTAAATTTTTTTAAATAAACTCGAAGATAGACAATAGATTAAATAAAAATATTTTCGTTAACGAATTACGCATTGCATGAAACCAAATATGTACATTATTATATTGCTTAATCTGTTTATACTTTAAAAGAAAGATCTTATTTTTATTATTGAAGCTAACAACCTCTACTGGATATGGATAATGACTTTCATTTTGTAATAAAACTTGATTTATAAATTTAAATTTGCCCAACGTAGGTCAAGCGAGTCAAGGACGATGCATTATTATTGTTTACTACCTTTTCCTCGCGGTTTTACCCGCGTTACCGTTCCCGGGGCACTACCGGGATATAAAGTATCATATGTGTTAATCCAGGGTATCACCCATCGACATACCAAATTTCAACTAAATCGGTAGTTTGTGCGTGAAAGAATAACAAACCTACATCCATACATACATTCTTACAATCTTTCAGATTTATTTTATTAGTAGTATAGGATAGGATAAGTAAGACATGTTACTATGTTTATTTAATCGAATTAAACGTAGTTTGGCTATTGTTGTTGTTACCGAATATTAATTCATATCTGCGAAAGTTTTCAAGAAGGAAACAAACATAAAAAAGTCTTATTTAGAAAGCTACTTATTAAGCTATTTATTAGGTACAACCAAAAAAGAAGATTTTGTAGTGGGTTAAGAAAACCGTTTATATTACAGTAATATAAAAAATTTGAATAAGTAGAGCTTGTATTAAATTAATTATCATTTCAAATTTTTAAGCCAAATGTTAATAAAAAATCTCACTAAGTTGTACTTTTTCTATAAAAACTTTATTGTATAGGTATTAGGTATAGAATACGAGCTTAGTATTATTTCTAATACCTCTTTGGTTACTCTATAATGTGTTGGCAGTGAATTTTTATAACATGACTTATGTAAGAACGGAAATTGTAATAAAAAAATAATGTTAATGAATGCCTGAATGTCTTTTAATGCTGTGTCACAAGTTTATACAGCGCCAACTTGTCGCTTAATCTATAGACGATTACAGATTATGTCATGGTAAATTAGTACTTATATGAACTTAGTTTTCCAAAATGTCAAACTTGGAGACAAACTTCAATATGAATAGTAGGTACCTATACAACAAATAAACAACTTATATTAAGTATTTCTAACTGTATAAACGAAAAATAAAAATATGTGGTCAATGTGATAATGATATGGACATTACATTTTGAATAGCTATTAAAAAACGCTAAAATTTAAATTTACTCTTAATTTGGGAAAAAGGACTCTAACCGATAGTCTTATAATTCAAAATATACACATATGTTGCTTAATTAATACTTATCTAATCGAAAAATTCGTATCTATAAAAAATATTAACTCGTAAAATTATCTAGTGTGCAAATAAATAAATAAATTTACTTAAAAGATTAAAGGACATTTGGTAACAATACCTACCAACATGCGATTAAAGCAAATTTCGAAATAGGTTAAGCACATCGATCAGACCAGAATATCATGTTTATTGCGCGGTGACTTTTAATTATTTGCCTACAATCACCCGCTCTACATTTACGTAAGGATAGCGGCTATAATCGTGTAAAAATATCGTAATAATCGCCTGACTGCGATAAGGTCGATGACCAAATATTGTTATTGCCCTTTTGTTGCAGCTTTATTTCAGTATGACGGTTTAATCTTAAAAACGACTGTGGCAAAAGCTTAATATGGTAAAAATTATAAGAAAATTACGGGGTCTTTCTTTTTCTTGGGAATTGAAGCTAAGAATCCAGCACCATCAATTCAGTTAAAACTCTTTTCATACACACTCAACTACAAATAATACAACTATACATACTTCAAAAAAAGGAGAAGGTTTCTTAATTCGACCATCGCTTGTTTAATATCTATAAAAGAATAGATACCTATAGCTAATGACAACTGCCTAATAATGGCTACTGCCCAATTTCGTATTATTTTCTAGACAAAAGAATAAGGTACATTCTTATCTTTGTATGTTGTTGTTTTATAATTTGTGTTTGTAAAACATAGCGGCAAATTATACTATATATAAATATTCTATAAAAAAAAATTAATGATTGATGCCGTTTAGACGAAATGTTTCAACTGCTCCAGTTAAGCAAGAATTGCACTTACTTTTAATCCTATAAATTATAATGTCACTGGGCTGTCTTAAGTTGCATAAACTGGTTATAATACCACTTGTATGTTATCCACTCAAATAAACAATAAAGTAATAAAAATGACCGAAATCTTATCTTTCGAATAACAGTAGCCTTATTGCTTTGGCTTTCAAAAATTGCTTCATAATATAAATACAGCATTGTAAAAAATTGTAATGAAAAGCTTTATCAGACTTTGTAACGTAACCGTTTTAAATTTTTAGGAACAGTACTTAATTCTTGCTTAATTCAAATTAAGATAGTTTTTTTTATTTTACAAACATACAGTACAGTATGTTACTAGTCTAGTATAAATGCGGATATGTTTCATATTCAAATGTATTCAAATACGTATACTTATTGCAGGCATATAATGACAAAAGAAATCAATCTAACCATTTTATTACCTCTATGGAAAAATAATCGCGAAAGTATGATAACCTTTTCTATGACATTTAAGTACTAATAATTTTCTTAAGCTATTATTTATGCCTACAGAAAGAATGATATTTATCTGCACTACAACTCACTACATAAATAACACCTTTTAATTGCACTGGTATGTGCTAGCCGCATTTTCTGTGAATGGTTTTAAACTTTGTCACAGCAAGTATGATTATGTCATTTATTTGACGACTTGGTTGCTTAGTTTTTCAAGCCTTAGTGCAAAATAACGAAATAACAAAGTTATAACTACGTGTATCCACTCGTATGATTTAAAAATTTTCTAATACGGTGTGATGATTGGAACCATGTTTACTGTATCTAACATCCTCGTGTGACGTCACCCTTCTCTTCAAACATCAATCAGCAACCTATCTATAATATTTGAAATAAACAACGATAACATTTGTTGAAAAACTGTAAATAAACATACATATATTTAATAAAAATTAAACTCAATAGTCACATCAAGTAATTTATCTTTATTTGTCTTTTAATTGACACTACTAACAGACATCCATAAAACCCGTCTTAATTTTACCAATTAAGAAACTTCTTATATCTAGGAACGAAATCTTAAAATCAAAGCAACCGAGTTTATGGCCTTAACGAGTTGCAAGGTAAGCCTTCATTGTTACGCAATAAAACTTTATAAGCACCAAATTTTCCTTATAATACGCAAAAAAAATAACGAACTTTTAGCTTGAAATCAAGAAAAAGACAAGAAACAATTTCGTTAATCAACATAAAATCTATAGTCTGAAAGTGTTCAAGAAATGCAAAATCAAACGCCGTCAAATTTAATACAGTTTAAATCTAAGATTAATATTTAATTTACGCCTACACTTATATTAATAGAATTGAGCGAAAATAGGTACAAACGTTCAATTATCATATTGATCAACAGCATACAATTAAATACAGGAATCGAAAATTATCTCTATTCATTTGTAAAAAGACCTTTTTTTCTTAATACGATATAATTTCAATAGCTAAAAGTCTATACGTAATCGAATTAACAGAAATTGCAGACATTGTTTTTCGATGGATTGATTTTTCTTAAAATGCCGAAATTCACATACCTATCAATTTACAATGTCTTTTATCAATGAAAAAGTAACGGCTAAGTTCCATCTGAATATATACCTAATTATGGAATATCAGTTGTAGGTAAAAAGTGTATATTTTTTATTAATTCGGTACTTGTTTCATTACTCTGATTTATACGAATTTCCTTGTTTATTACAAATTTGACGAACTGATGTTACAGACAAAAAGGACCCTTGGAAACGGGATCGTTTGAGCATTCTACAAATATTATTTAATATATGTATCAATATTAAATTTAATTTTTTTAATTATGTCTTAATGTAATGTATATGTAAGTAGGTGCCTACGCTTAACTGTATTAAAATACGGTAACAAAATAATTCCATGCGGAAGCTGATAAAACGACCTTATAATGAGGTGACAAGCAGCCAAATATGTTTTAAGAGTGGAGGGTGTAATTGATGAAGTTATATAGGCGGAATTAATTATTCTTGGTACCCAATTATTTCCTTAATTTAGAATAAAGTCAACATTTACTTCATTAAGATGAAGACGTGC